>JAUEKU010176294.1:0-10700 GCA_032274805.1 Gypsophila paniculata | reverse complement strand
GTGTTGAAGACGGCCGTGCCGAAAGACGAGGCCGATAAGATTGTTGAGAAGATGAAGGCTATTGGTGCCAAAGTTGTCCTTGAGTAAGGTATATGTCTCGCTTATTTGTTTACGTTTCTATTTTGGGAATAACTTACTAACATTGTGTCTCCTTCCGTGCCTACCATCACCCCTCACACTAACACAAGTAGGGTTTTGATTTAAATGATTTTAATTTTAATTTCAATCTTCTGATTTTTCTTCCCCAAATCTATCATTTTTCTCAATCACCAATCAGTCAGTCAATTTAATCAATCACAAACCCTAATTTGTGCTTCATCTCATTCACCAAAAACCCTAAATTACATCCCGAAAAAAATGAGAATTTTACGCCTAATTTCTCACACTCCCAAATTCACTCGCCCAATTTACAATCCCCAATTTCTAGGGTTTTCCCCCAATCAACCCTACACCACCGCCGCCGCCGATCAACAATCACCTCCGCCGCCGTCATCGCCGCCGTTGAATCCGCCGTCGGAGAAAATCAACACAATTGCCGACGACATCGCAAACCTAACCCTAATTGAAGTAGCAGACTTAACGACATTACTAAGCAAGAAATTGGAGGTAAAAGACATGCCAATGGTGTCGCTAATGATGCCGGGGATGGGGTTCAGTCTCCGGGGAATCGGCGGCGGCGGCGGAGGCGGCGGAGGTGCGGCGGAGAAGAAGGTTGAAGAGACGGTTGCGAAGACGTGTTTCGATTTGAAGTTGGAAGCGGGGTTCGAACCGGGGGCGAAAATTAAGATAATTAAGGAATTGAGGACGTTTACTGATTTAGGGTTGAAGGAGGCCAAAGAGCTTGTGGAGAAGGCGCCGACGGTGTTGAAGACGGCCGTGCCGAAAGACGAGGCCGATAAGATTGTTGAGAAGATGAAGGCTATTGGTGCCAAAGTTGTTCTTGAATAAGGTATATGTCTCTGTTATTTGTTTACGTTTCTATTTTGGGAATGTGCGTAAATTTGACTCATAGATTAATAATGAAGACTATTGGTGTATGCTATGAGTTATTATGGTACTCACCTCTGTCTCGGTTATTTGTTTACGTTTGTGTTTTTGGGAATGAGCGTAGATTGATGGTTTTTTTTTTTTTTTTTTGGTGTGGAAGTATAATTTGATGATCTTTAGATATCAATGTGGAGGAAAGGTGTCGGTTTTGAGTCCATGATTTTGGATGTTAATTGGATCGAATTTTGTTTTTGAGCTAAGAGAATTGTCAATTTACGCTCTTTTCCAAAATGGAAATGTAAACAAATGACTGAAATAGGGAGTAATAAATACGGAGTTATCATTTTTGCATGAATATAGCTATAGTTTTGTATGTATTATTGTTTTGCATAGAGATTCAAGATGTTTTGGTTGCGTTGTTTGGTTGAATTCATGAATTGTGCTTGTTTTGTTTGCGGAATGACTATAAGTTGATGCATTTTGTTTTTGAATATGGTTTAGTACTGTGGATTTAGAAATGGAGGGCTGTGTTGTGTGGCTTTTGGGCATGAATTTTGGCGTATTGCTATGTGATATGAAGTTCATAGTTTTGACGGTTTGTATTTGGATTGATTTTGGGTTTCTTGAAGTGGATGAAGAGTGATTTAGACGCATGATCAGTTGTTGATAACGTGTTTACAACATTAACATTTCCCTGCGGACTTGACGGCTTCAGACTATGTTAGTTTAACGGGGTCGAATGTGCACAACCTTACATTTGATGTGTCTAGATAATCCTGAATGAAGATTTTGTCAAGACTAGTACAATAATTTAATTATGTGACTCTGTGAGGCACTACACGATGATATTTGAGTATTTGGTCATACCGTGTAATCTTTGATTTCATTAAGTGTCATTTAGCACCTTGTCATTAGCATCTTCAGATATCCTCGTACACTCAATCCTAGATAATTAAGCGGAATGCCGGAACTTTAATCATAAAACTTTGGGGTATCATGCTTGTGTTGAGTATCCTGTGACCTGTGATGTTTTCGGTGGCCATTTCTTCTTTGATTAACTTGATGAACTTTTCGGATGCAACGTTTTTTTCTTGGGTAAGATGGGATTGGCAGGGCGTTTTGAGTCCTCTCGAGGGCGACAACTGTGATACTCTGAAAGATGTTTAAATATGAATACATCCAGCTCCCACATGTGATTGTTGTTCGGGATTTCAATATCCTTAAGCTTTTGGCGAAACGATCTGATTGCCTACCTTGGAATTAATATGTTGGTTTGTTCTTGTTGAAATTGTGTGTTCATATTAAGAGTGCAAGTTAATACTTACTCTCTAAATCTCCTTTTTTCGTTTTTCACTTTTGATTTTTGAAACCATTGATTGATGCATATATTCATGTTATTGACGTTAACTGGTTCACAAAATTGCCCTTGTTGGTTGAAATAATAAATTTTGGAATATTGTTGGGCCCAAGATGCTGATGGTGTATAATAAGGGTGTGGTTGTTGGCCTCGAGGCTAAAGTTTTCAAAGATGGAATCAATTATTCCTAGTTAAGGAAAAGGTCGGTTGTCGGTTGTTGGTTGTCCTTCCATAATTTGCCCTTTAGTAAGGTGCTTTAGTGAATCCGATGTCTTCAAAGATGGGATTGGTGTTTTGTTAATGGTTGAAAAATTCAAATTCCATCGCGATTAAACCTTCCTATGATATGAATGCTTACATGTCTGAGCAGCTCGGAAAAGTAGGAGGCAGTTTGTGATGTAAGATATCAATTCATTGGAGGCTATGTAAGATATCAACAACTATGTTGACTCATTCGATGATGACAAACTATCTTCTTATGTTATGGAACTTATGAAAGTTTGTCATGATCATCATAGTCACTCACTGCCTCAACGACTATAGTAATGAATCTTTTGAAGATGTTAAGGAAATCTATGCAAAACTTTCTAGAATTGTGTTCACGATGACCTGTAATGATAATGGCGTCAACTGTTCATTATTTCACAATATAAGGATCGAATACAGCTGAGTGATCCAATTCGCTTATTCTGCCATTCCCAAAAGCCAAGTATTAGCATTATTAGGATCCAAAGAGGAAAACTAATGTCCGTTCTACTATCTAAACATTTTGTGATCTCTTGTATCTTTTCCCTTTTAATCAGAAATATTAAGCTTTAGGAATCAGTCTGTTAAAAGTCTACCTTACCATCGGAGCCTTTTGTCATAATGGAGACAGAAATAAGATGGTGGCCGACATCACATCGGAGCTAGAGGATTGATAATGTCAAATGATCTACCATTGTGTTAAAATTCTACCTTACCATACATAACCGTCTTACAAAACACAACTCCAAGCCTTCTGTTTTAAAGGAAGCCTTGTTAAGATAGTGGCCAATATCTCATCAGAGTTAGGGGATTGGCAATGTCAAGTTATCATAGCGATTGTAATAAACTATCCAAGGGATGGAAGGGCGGAGGCCTTTGGTGTCCCCTCCAATCACGAATTGGGGCATCACAATCATTAGCCAATATGCCTTTTTCTCATGCTTTTCTTAGTCCGTGGAGGAACCACACCAATCCATCCCGAAGTTGTTGATTAAACTCTATTGCGGTGACGATACTGTAGGGGAGGTCCTGCGGGAAAATAGCTTGACGCCAGGATGATAAAAAGCTTAACACCTATCATTCTTATTACACCTCGACGTTATGTAACTCCCTTACATAACAAAATGCTGAGCCACTGTTACGTTATTTCCTGTTATATAACCCTCCATAGAGATAATTTAGGCTGTGTTAGTTAATATTAAATATCTAGAAATATCACCCCGTTACTTCAACAATGATATTATCCATGTGGCTGGGATATTGCCTTCTATTTACAAATCTCTTTTTTGGTGAAGGAAAATTTGTTTGATGTAATAGACTCCTCTAATTTCCTTGGTATTTAAGACATGTCCCCATGTCAATATATTCAAGGTCCTATGTCTAGAAAGTTAGATACCAACTAGTCTGACTCCACATATATACATTTGGAAACTCAAATTGAATGCGAGTAAGGTTCTCACTTTAGAAGAGCATGGGCTACAAAGGATGCTCAATTAACACACGAATTTCAAATATCTTTTCTCCCATTGCTTTTAAATTTTGCTCTTTCATTTGTCCATAGATGCGCTCTTTAAAATTCAAAGATGCACGGTATTATAGTTTAATAATTTTAACTTTCCAATAATGGTATGTTTTTGAGGCACGCGTCTTCAGATAGTGCTTTGAGTCGTGTTCCTGTGGGTCTTGGTTGCCTCAATGTGCCTCACTCCTTATAAAACTAAGCATAGGTTATAAATGAGGATGTGACCTTTATGAAAGCAAGTGGTAAGTCTATCTCTTACCGGCCATAGTTGTTCATTCTCTTTATGGTGAGGCCAGCACGTGCTAGTCCGGATAAAATGACAGTGAGTAGTAGGAAGTGTGGTCGAATTTGTAGTTTATTATAGTGAGATTCTAGTAAAACAGCCTCACACTTACTTTGAAGGGAGTTGCCACATATGTACAGCTTGGAAACAGGCAGCTGCTATCTTTCTCTGTAGCCTTGAGATTGGAGATTTCCATGGTGGGAGTTTTTATTGTATCATATTGGTCATATATCTCCTCTATTTTGGTCGAATTCCCGTCAAACTCAGCTTTACTGCAAGCACGTACCTGATCATGTTAGACACTTTCATCCGGATGAGAGATGATTTCATGTCAAAAGAAAGATGGGAAGTCCATATGGTGGTGTATCTATGCGGAACTTATTATATAGCTGTGTGCCAAGATGAAGATGGATTAACTATTCTTTTGGTCGAACGACAAAACACGAACTTCACACCCTTGACTTTGACCTAGTTGTATGCACAGTTGAACTTCCTGTTGAGTTTCTTTGTCTTTTCATACTATTTTTTTGTTAACATATATCTTTGACATTGTTCACTGATTTCACAACACAGTTTTCTGCAGTTTTGTTGGTAAATTGATGTTTTCACAGAAATTTGTGACTCGCAAAATATGCACTTTTGTTAGGACATGTTAACCCAACTCTGAACCTGAATTTTGATCATTTGTACTGCAAATATTGCATAAATGGGAAATTGAAACTACAATATTCGGAGGACTCTATGAGTTTGACCAAATAAAAGAACTAGTCACTGCTAATGTTCTGGGGTAGAAGCATAAAATAGCATTCATTTCCGTCATTCCTTCTGTAGTCTTGAAAACATAGGCTTCGTAACCTACTGTAGTAACTGCTGTCGGCCAGGTGAGAAGTAAAAATTGTCACTGTGGCCAAGTTCTCTATTAAATGCTGTTCTGGCTATTCTCATTCTCACTCCGCATATTTTTCTACTGCCCACTGTAATCGGAGAAATCTTTCTTGCAGATCTAGAATGGAGATGAGCAATCCAATTAGAAGCTTAGCAGATGTCGAAGACCTGGTAGGCAAGCTGTTTTGTTACACTTGGTATGCTCACGTCTTTGGTCTAATGTAGTTGACTCTTTCCTCATTTGGATACGGCCGACCTGTTTTTATGGATTTCCATCATTCCGCAACTACATAGGACACGCGGGTTTCTTTTATGTTGTTCGGCATTCCCTACTTCATCCATTTGTTTATGCTAAGATTCATACAATAGATTCTTAATCCGTAGATCCTTTAGCCACAAAATCTACTGATACTAATGCATCCATTCATGCTCCTCAGTGTGGCATGTATTTCTAGATAAAATGAATTATGCTTTGTTCGAGCTAAAGTCTCGATCATTAAACACATGTACTTTTTTTTTTATAGGCTGAGATGAAAATTTCTTAAGGTCTTATTTTTACAACGGAACCTAAAGAAGTCAGAACATAGTTTTTTTGTTGATTTTCGATGAATTTTCATGTCAATGTTTTCGGTTTCTACGGGGTTATGTAAAAGATAGGTTTTGACGTAGGCCTTCAATAATTCATAACTTGTATATGTGCTCAAGTGATCAATCCTTGTTGTCCAAGGAAACAATAGTATGATATTCACGTACCCTGGAATTACCCAGTATATCATATCCCTTGTACCACCCTTGTACCCTTTACAAGTTAAGCACGACGAGTCGTAAATGCCCAACTTAGGGTGGGGAAGTATGTGCATAGCTTGGTGCTATGGTGTAAAATGATTCATGTCTGACAAAGTGAGAATCTTCGTCGATGTGCTTGGAAATGGGTTATCACTCTATCACAATGTAACAGAGTTCGATTTGGCCGAGGAACTCTGGGTTTTGTAAGATTTGCACGCAACCATTTGAGTTCGAAGTGTGTCTGCCCTGGAGCAATACTAAGCCTCGCAAGATGAGAGAAGAATGTATCTTGATTTAATGATTTTCCACAAAATAGGAGAACCAAGAAAATAAAATTAGTCGTCAGACATTGTCGACTTCACGGGTAGAGCTATCCTTTACAATAAGCATGAGGTTGTAGATTATACTCAATATACAACACAAAAGACCTTGTCCAGATGATGCTATAAATATCGAACAACTTGTACTATCGCAAGCCAATGATCATTTTCAGATGTTGGATTTTTTCAAACAGGGCTAAATTATGAAGACAATAGCTTAGCTGGGGTGGTTGATGGTCTAAACATGTCGGACAACGTAACGATAATATTGAGCTACATCGTCCAAGTCAGGATTATCGAGTATGGTGATTGTGAGTTTGTGATTTCATTTATTTGGCTTAGAAACCTGCTAGAGGCTGAAATCCCCAAATAAGATGTGTAGATTGAATTTTTGTCAGGGAAAAGGAATATAGGATGAGTTCCGAGTGACCTTGTCTGAGAAATATATCAAAAACTGATATCCTTCACATTAAATCGTCGATTCAAATAAGTTTATACCATTGTATCTCAACATTATCATTCTAGCAATCACGCGGAAAAGTTTTATATTTTAGCTGTTAAAATGAAGGTACAGTGACTAATTGACAATGGTCACAAGTTCGAATACCTCTTGCCCTTGTGGGTTGCCCTTAAGGCTCAGTTTACACAAACAATGACCACGCCCCCTCTGGCAAGCCATACATGGTTGATGCTGACGATGAGGGCAAACAAATAGCCTCGGAGCCATAGATGTTAGATAGAAGAGCCAAAGTAGAACATTTTATGTAAACTCCGTGACAATATCACAACGGTACTTAGTTTTAAAACACGAGAAACGCGATTATATACGCCCTAGGTGAGAACGCAATGCCCTTAGGGACGTCGTGCTCCTCATGGACAACAACCCTATTTAGGATTTGTGTTATTAAAGAGCCAACATGTAGACAAACAATGAGGCCAAGCTGGTCAACGAAGGCAAATTACTTGCTTCGCCTCATCCGAAAGAAAGATGTACATCCATCTAAACTACTCTCCATTCGATTCAGCCATTTTTTTACGTATTTTTTATGAAGTGATTCATTCATTTTATCACGTTTTCCTTTTTGAATAAATATTTTACACTAAAGTTCAATATAGGGGAAAACTTATTATTCAATTGCATGTGTTCTCCTAAATAATCGATCCAAAAAAAATGTGAAAAATTTGATGGATCGATAGGCACGTGGGAGGATATTGGCTAACGCCTTATTTTTGCCTTGACCTTTTGTGTGTCCCATGGCGGCATACTTAAACTAAATTACGAGGAAGGAAATTATTTACATCCATCTAATGTAATTCCTTTTTTTTAGACGCAGCAACTAAAAGGAACTAGAGTTCATCCCGTGAAAAATCACGGAGTTCGCTTTTTTAAAATTTTAGACATCTAAAAAATATTGATGTTAATATGAATGATACTAACTTAATAAAAAATGAATATTTTTATTTTTAATCGTCCGTATACCATAAGACCGTCTTATCGAAGAGTGACAAAATTTTCAAAATTTTTATACACGACCATCTTATTTTAAATTACAATAAGGCTATTTAACTAATACAATACTTAATTGTGGTTGTCAAAAAAAAAAAAAATACTGTACTTAATTGTTGCCATTTATATTAATTTCGTGACTTTTTTGTTATATCAATGATACTATTTTTATCATGTTATCGTTTTACTATTTTTTAGTAATCAATTCTCAAATTTTCATATTAATTTTGTGACTTTTTTGTTATATCAATGATAATAACTATTTATCATGTTATACTTAATAAAATATTTTTACATAAACTTAAATCGCCCATACGTGTCCTTCGCATACCATAAACCATAAGTTTTAGCCAGGGCCTTCTCAAATATTTTTGAGGCCCTATGCGAAACACGACAATGAGACCCTGAGTCTCAAAGGATTTTTTTACTATTATAAAATTATAATTACGATCAATATTTTTTGAACAGGTTAGTGACTTTATTTTAATTTTACTCTATCTAATGTACATTATACGGAGTAATTTTTAGACAAGTAAAAAATAGTAAGACCTCGAATACTAATTATTTTCGACAACTTAATTTGTAACAATGGAGTATTCTATTTCACCCTCATCACAACAAAAGACCGATAAATAATACGGAGCATATTAAAGTATTTAAATGATAAGTGATGATTTTAAGACTTTAATTTGTGCAGTCATTTTAGTTGTTAGTCTCGAGTTTGTCAAAATAAATTCTTAATTATTTCAAGAGGAAAAAATTAATATTGGGTCCCAATTAAGAACAAACAAAAAACTCTACCTTTGAAGTAAAATATGCATGGAGTGAGGATTGTACCTTTGATATTTGACTATATAAGTGTACTGTGTACATGTGAGCCACTACAACACATGAACATTAATTGTTTATTTGCAAATTATAGTGTTGTTATACTATTGAATCTGCTAATTTGAGGTCCCAATAAATTGGGGGCCCTGTTCGAGAGACCACTCAGCCCCCATAGTTAGACGGGCCTGTTCTTAGACTTATCGAGTGAGCTCTCTCTCATCCATTTGGGTGTAGCCCAAACCCATTTTCATGGTTTAACATGGTAATAGAATCCAGGCGTTATGGTGGTAAAAAAACATAGACGTGTGAACAATACGCGAACATAACAATCTGATCGCTTCCGCAATGAAGTTAGTCCTTTATTTTTCATACAACTTCTTGTTTAAAAGGGAGTGCAAACGAAATTTGTGCTATAATTGGGATTTAAAATGAAATACTGCAGAGTAATAATAATTGGGTGTTAATGAAATTATTTATGAGTGGTGGATCATGTTTAGACCTGGCAAACGGGTCAATCGGGTCGGGTTTGGATCGGGTCAATTCAGGTCGGGTCAGTTTCGGGTTAATAAGAATTGGGTCAAGTTTGGGTCGGGGCTGGTTATTTTATATTCGGAAAATTTTTCGGTTTGTTATTTTCAACTTTTTTAAGGATAAAGGATCGTATATGATATATAATAAATAATTGGGTCACTTCAGATTTGGGTCAATACGGATTACGGGCCAAACTCGAGTTTTTAGTTTGAGTGTTGGGTCGGGTTCGGGTCAAATTATTCGAGTCGAGTCATTTGGGTCAAGTCAGTTTTGTCAAGTCTAAACCCAAGTGCTAATGTGAACAATTAAGTCTCCCTTTATACGGATCTATTTGTGTTAAGTTTGAAACGGATCAAGTATCATCCAATTGTGTAAATAACTCAAGATTTTAGTTTTTCAGTATGCACTATGCTTTTGTCTTATCCTAAATACTTGACCCGTCTTAAACTTAAAACGGATATATATACTCGTATTAAATAAGAATATTTAAGCGTTGTCTAGTGCTATTATTATGTTAGGTCAAGGTTTCCCAGGCCAATCGTAAAGTCGTCTACTTAAATTGTAAATGTCGCAAAAAGAGAGTGCAAGCTAGGGTTACTTCTACCAAACCAAGGGTCTCAACCTAATTTAATTATTTCAAAAGACGCTGCAGTTTACCATCGATGCTAGATTATTAAAGGTTTAGCTACTCAAGATAATGGTAATATCCAAGTTTGATGACATTTTGGTTCTAGTGTCACCAATTTTAAAAGTAATATTTTTATATTAATAACACTAGTATAGTGACTCAAGTCATGGATAAAGAAGGATTTCTCTCCAGATTCACAACTGCAAACATATCCATTCAGGTTGACGACGCATACGTGACCTCTTCTTATAGCAAGTTAAATTCAGGAAAATTGAAAATTATACACAAAACTTTCTTATATCTATAAGAAGAATCCTTTATTTCATTTATTTTATATTTCATCTATTATATATACAAAACTATTTGTTGTTACAAATAGAGTATTTAAAACGATGCATGCATGTGCTTTGACTTGTGCACCTGGGAAAACTATAGTCATGACTCATGAGCGAGTTGGAGCTTGACAACAATAGAGAAACAGTTATTAGGAAATTAATTGTGCAAAATAATTGTGCATTCTAGCTAGTATACCCTATTTCATTAATGATTGTTACACTTCCACATAGCAACGACTTTCATTGCAGGCAACTGATAAATTATACTAGGAGAATAGAGATTTCATATTGGAGAATTATTATTGATAATTGTGTATTCTTTGACAAATACAAACGCATCTATTTATATTAGATAATACTAATACTAACCCTAGATCTAACCTTAACCCTACCGTCACCTACATATGGTAACAATAGATATCGTTCCTATAATATCGATATTATTATTCTCTACGATATATTCTTATATATCGTATATATCTTTA
>JAUEKU010176283.1:0-10700 GCA_032274805.1 Gypsophila paniculata | reverse complement strand
TATTTTTGTCTTATTCTTAATACTTGACCCGTCTTAAGCTTAAGACGGATATACCCGTCTTAAATGAGAATTTGTGAACAAGTATTAGTTTCTAAATTTATTCCGCTATGTTTTCGAATTCCACTCCATTTCATTATTCCCTTTGAATCAAACAACCCCAAAATTCATTTAATCAATAGAGTAACAATTACGGAAGAACTTATACTAGTACTCATTAAGAAAACATCGAACAAATCATTGACAAACAAGAACTTCCTAACATTTATAGATAAACAATGAAACCACACAAAACAGTTTTAATAAGAAACTAAAACTTGTAAAAGAAAACTAAGAGATCTTGATAACTAAATACAGAGTAATAAATTTTCATGTCAATACTAAGAGTTGAGGTCAATTTTTAGGAACATAGTTCATATGAGACCATTTTACATCGTAATATAATGTTAATCAAACACAATAAATATAAGAAAAAAAATTAGAAACATAAAGAGTGATCTTTAAGTTCATATGAGTAATTGATTAACTATTTTCGTGACCTGAGTAAATATGTGTGATATAAAGATATAATAGTATAAAATATTTTTATAAAATATGAGTAGTATATCATATATAATCACACAATCCAGGGGCAAGGGTGTGGACGTGTGGTCTAGTGGTTTACTGTTGAAACAATATTCAAAAAGTCTTGGGTTCGAATATCTCCAAGAGCAATCCTACTGCTCGCAAACTTTTCGAGCCGAGCCATTATCTCAACTAAAATCGTTAACCTGTTGAGCCGAACTTTGACCCGAACTTTGACTGAAGCGAGTCCAAATTACTCGCGTCCTATCTCGTCCCATTATACGAAGCAGTAAGACCGTCTAATAAAGCAATTACCCGTCCACAATATCCTATCCAACTATGTACCATCACATGACAAAAACCACAAGCACTAGCCCAACAACTAATCAACCCAATAATAGGCAATAAGCCAATAACCCATCCATTTCCACCATGACAACACACCGTGTCTTTAGTCTCTTTACTCCTCTAGAGTCTAGTCCTAGACTTGTAAAACTGACCTGATCCGAATAATCCGAGATGATAAGTTAAATCGAGATCAAAATAATGACTCCCAGCAAAAAATCTAAAAACGATTCAATAGACTAGACTTGAAACTAAGCGGATCCAAAATTATAAGACTAACCCAAATTTTAAAGGAAAAATTCACAGGAATAATACCAACTGTGACCTCTCTTCCAATAATAATACCAACTCAAAATAATCCCAAAATAAACCCAACTATTGAATACTCTTCCAATAATATATCGGGTTTAATTTTAACCTGCTATTGAAGGTAAAAAGAAAAGTGGGCCCGGTTTGAATATTTTAAATGTGTCTTCATCTCCCTCCTTTATTCATCTGCAAAAAGTTCTAAAAACTAAAAACAATTCATCGATCTCAAACTCTCGACCACCGATCTACACACAGTAATTGACAATCACGTTGACCTACACTAGGACTTACCCAAAACACAGCTCGACTCCCTCAAACCTACGACACCATCATCCCCGAAACTGTCCTAAACAAGCCCATATCAATCTCGACAAAAATTCGACGCTCATGCACCCAACCACGTATACCACCGCCATATTCACGACTCACAGCACTATAACCCAACAACTCAACAACCCAACAACCAGTAATTAAATATTAGGTGGTTTTATTTGGAGAAATTAGTTGAATTTTCTGGGGTTTTGGAGGGAAGAGTTAAATAATGAAATGAGATTTAAAGGGATGAATAAAAATATCATATCTAAGACTACACTGAGAAAGATGAATTCGACGCTTGAAAGCATAAGATCGCCGGGAAAGGGCGCCAGCAGCGTGACGTGACTGCGTGTGGGACCAAGAGACGGGAGCAGAAGTTGCGGACGGGGTCGACGACGAAGACAGGTCGAGGAGTTGGCGGGGAAGTTGGAAGGCTCGCCGGGAGGTGGGCGGGTAGGACTTGTAGTTGGCAAGGAGGTGGGTGGTTGTAGAAGATTAAAGATTTTGAATTTTTGGGTCAAAAATCCTTTTGACTAAAACTTTGCTTAATTATTTTGTTTTTTGGTTTTTATTTTTTTTTTTTTAAGATAATGACTTAACTATCAGGTAATCGGTCACTTGGTATATTATTGGAAGAGTATTCAATAGTTGAGTTTATTTTGGGATTATTTTGAGTTAGTATTATTATTGGAAGAGAGGTCCCAGTTGGTATTATTCCTGTGAATTCTTCCTAAAAAATACTCCAATATAATATGTACACCATCAAATTGAACATTCAAAATGTTCTTAAGCGGGTTTCATTTGCAAGGGACATAATTTGTCGAATATTACTTCGTACCATTTAATCCCTCTAACGCACCATTTCAATTCAGTTCAGTTCAGGTTCATTAATTTAATTTCAATTCTGTTTAAGTCTATTAATTTTAATTCAATTCACTTCAGGTCCATTAATTTCAGTTCAATTCAAGTTGATTAACTTTAGTTCAGTTCAATTCAAGTCCATTAAATTCAGGTCCATTAATTTCAATTCAGATCCATTAATTTCAGATCCATCAACCATCCTTGTACCCAAGCTTTGTCAATTGATGTTATTGCTCATAGTTTACTTGCGTCCAAACAAAATCATTTGTTGCCTTCGATAATAAACTCGTGTCTCGATTCTACGTAATCTCGACCCCACGTATCCGAGTCTCGAAGGGGTGTTTGGGCGATCCCTCACTAGCCCTCCACACACAAGTTTGCATTCTTGCCGAGAGCTAGACAAGAGTGCGCATCAGGTCCCACTCGAAGAATCGGACCGTGACACTTGGTATCATTTCAGCCAAGTTGACAAAAGAACAAGCCAAAAAGCCAAACAGCAGAAGTAGTGAAAGAGGAAACCCCAGAAAAGTAGGAAAAACAAGAAGAATGGCAAGCTTGGGGCGTCTGAAATCCGAGATATTTGAGAGACAGGATCGAAAACAGTAAGTAAAGTCGTCCTATTCAATCCGGCGATATTAAAGTAAACAGGGTGATTTGATATCATCACAACTTACTTACTGATGATGAATTGGATCCATGTAGGCATTATCAAGCTCACATCAGAGGCCTCAACGCCTTCGAGAGGCACCATCTATTCCTGCGCGATTATGGTCCCTACTCCCTACGCTCTCTTTCTCTTTCTCTTTTGGTTTCCCCCATCCATCCCTCTATTCCTTCCTTATGTGATTTCATTCCTCCGCATTGTACAATTAGGTTTAGGTTTGGTCATAGTTTGTATTAAAATGGGGGACATTGTGGAATTTTGCATGTAAATGAGTTATTTTGCCTGCATTATCCTGGCGTCCTATATCAACCCCCGGCTGATGAACAGTACTCTCCGCCAAGCCCGTTGGGGGGCTACTATCACCCGTACACCTACTCGACTACTCCTACTATCCTCCCTTTCTTTTTCTTCTTCTCTTTTACTCACTCTGCTCTCCCTTTGCTTACCCACCTTTAGCTTGGATGTTGAACCATCATCATTCCAACAATATTCATATTCTTCCTCATATCTCCTTCTCTGCTTACCTCCAAACCCCAACTTTGTCTTGGGATTTTCCCTTCTCATCTTTCTCTGCCTGCCTTACTTACTAACTACTCCGTGGTTTCTAGAAATGTTTATGATCTCTCTTGTTTCTGTGCCGCTCTTAATAACAACAATATTCATTTTTTATATGCGTTTCAACCCTGATCCACACCTACTTTGCTTCTTTATTCATAAGGGCTAAATTATATGAGCTACCCAAGTGCAGCTATCTCTTGTTTCTGAGGCGCTTTTCGTGCTTGTTTTTTATTCCGAGATCCATTCTTCATTTATTTTGCTTGCTTTATCTGCTTATTGAACCTGCTACATTTTTCATTCTTTCTCTATAGCCAAGTACTATGGGAAACAAAAACTTCCAGGTGAAAAGTTACCCATTAAAACTGATCAAGATACTCTTAGAGAAGGATATCGGTATGTTACCTTTTTCACTTGTATGATTTTAGTGCAAGCACTTAATATGTTTCAGTGTTTCCTTATTTTTAGCTCATTTGGGTCCTCGAGTATCTGGAGTTCTAGGTCACTATGGAGTGTAATTTATGACAATTGGTCAAGCTTTTTTTTATGTCCGAAAAAATCCTACTCCCTCCACTCACTTTTCTTTCTTGCCATTTTTCATTTTGTGAAGTTTATTTATTTTTCCCACTTCTTTTATTGTTTAGCAAGTTTCTTGATTAATGCTTGACAATATCAACAGACATTAATTGCTAATCTAAACCCCTCCACTACCCCTCTCTATTTTTCACCGCACATGCTGCGCACTTAGCCACTACTCCATATGACCTCACTTTTTGACTTGTTTCACCCTTTATCGGCATCCTTTACCTACAGTGGCACCTTGACCTCCGCTTCCATTGATCAATCCATCTCCATCTTTGACCCCTCGCGCACCCATTGTCGACCAACTTCTCTGATGTATGTTTCTCCTCCAACCTTTATCTAAGTTTCAAAAAGCGTGAGATGCACCTAGGTGACGAGGGCAAAGAGTGATGAGGTGTGAAGCATGGAAGGTTCGTGCCTGATAGACACAAGGGACATTGCTTTTGTAAACAATTTCTACATTTCGAAAATCAATTTTGTGGAATGATAAGCTTTTTGGATTTTAAAGAGGATTGAGGAGTAAATATCTAAGGATAATGAGTCAAATCGAATGCCGTAATCAAAATAAACTAGAGGTGGTTTGGTGCCTCTGATGTCTTCTCAATTCTCATATTGTTTGTAATTTGTATAGGTTCATTCGCACCGATGAAGATAACATGGACACATCCTGGGAGCAAAGGCTGGTCAAGCGTTACTATGATAAGCTCTTTAAAGAGTATCCTTGCTAATGTTAGTAGTTTTCTAAAAGTATATTGAATTGGATGCTACAAATTAAAAATGTGTCAGCAGGGATTGTTTGGTAGAGATGGCAACAGGAGAAAAAATTTAGAAAACTAATAGAGGTATTCTCGTCCACCAAACCATCTAGACATATGTTAGTTCGACATAACATTTAATGTGCTTGTCCACCAAACTGTCTAGACTGATGTTACTTCAACATAACATTTAATGGACATTTGTCATGAGCATGACAATGTTTTTAAGACACACTAGAAGTAGATGCAACAGGATGTCGAGAACATACTAAGATGGAGAGGCGGAGATCTTTAGATTGAGGATGAGAGCAAGGAAAGAAGGGAAAACTAGAAGAAAATAAATAACAAATCTTTTTAGCTCCGAAGAATAATAAGCGAGGAAAATTGTGGAAAGCTTAGGGCCCGGTTTAAATTAATGCTGGAGAGTGATCCCCCCAGAATTTCTGTTTTCGCCTTTCTCTTATGCTTGGAACTTAAATTAGTAATTGTAACGTTCCAATGGTCAATTTAGTTGACTTCTCTTTATTGTTATTTCTGATTGAACTATTTCCTTTTCCAGTGAAGCCAACGACACGTTCATTGGCTTTGTAATTTGACGGAATAAAGCAAAAGCACATTTGCATTCTGCGCTGCTTTTGGTTTTGAAGCGACTTTCGGTCGATACCAGTTGCGATGCATGTTGTGTCCGTATTGAAACTGCTACTATGTTTATAACTGTATTGACAAAGTTATAATTATTGAAATATTGAAAAGGTTCTGGTTGATTATACACCGCATCACAGCCACTTTTGAAAATGTAGTGTGGGATACTCTTACACCGAATTACGGCCGACTCGTCGATGCGTCTAATTATCACTGCATTAGTGTGAAACTATGGACTCTTTATTTTCTGTTGTAGTGGCGTTTCTATTATCGCTTGCCATTCCTTTTCCTTTATGCCCAAAAATGTCCAAGTGGCTCATGGTCATTGTTGATTGTGCCATATCTTAGCTTATCTGTGTATTATTTTTATACATATTCACCACTTAGCTTTTCTGGGTGCCATTTTCTGATCAAAGAATCCGTAACATTGTGATTATGGTGTTACACGTTGGTATGCCTTTTCTCTTTGTAGAATTGTAGCCTTGACGTTTTGTAGATACTGCATAGCTGATATGTCGAAATACAGGACTGGCAAGGTATACAGTTTCTCTTTGCTAATTTCCAATATTGCCGATCATGTCTAGGGGACGACTTGCTGTCTCGAACGATGAAGTGGTAGGGTAAGAAAGGTCAGAGCCACGCTGTAAACATAATATTATTGCTGGATAGTACCTAGTCTCACTACAAGTAAAGGAGATTCTGCTCTGAAATCCACAGCTTTTGCTTGACCTTATTTCTCATCCTTGTCTTATATCTCTCTTTCGCCGATAGCATCTTGCTTACTACTCCTTCACTATGGAATTATATTTTAGAAGAGTTCATAATAATGTTAGACTAGCGACACTCAGCAAGTTTTAGGTAGAAGTAGTAAAACAGCTCGCATTTGATTTTATTGCTTGGCACCGTGGCACCAATACTGAAAATCTTAACTGATTAGAAGAGAAAATTCTCTTTTACAGATTGGCTTGAGGTGGAGAACAGAAAAAGAAGTCATATCAGGAAAAGGTAATTCTATGGTATCACTTATTTTAGATGTATATATTATATACACACTCTATTTTTCCATTGAGCCCCATATTCCGTCTGGACAAATTTTAATCATTTAGCTCCATTTCCTTTTGTGGGAATTTTTTTATTACAAAAGGACTTTTTTCAATCCTTGCTCCCGTCTTATAAAAGAAGGCCCATATGCTTCACAAATGACCATACATACCCTTGCTTATTCGTTGTCCTAAATGATTGTGCTAACCGCTATGGGGCAGAATGAAAAAATGGAGGGACGACTATTCATTTGACAACATCACATTGCACGGTAACATCTTTTTGAAGTGCTGTTGATGGAGTGTTTGCGTGTGATAACTAGTGAATATAATTCGCGACCTTTCTTTTCAGTATCACAACAGCAATTTAATTGCTTACCTTATAGCTGTTCCTCTTCCTTGAAAGGTTTAAAAAATAAGTGAAACAAATCTTGACACTCGCACCTCAAATGTTCCTCTGAACCTGCTATGCCCATTGCTGGTTAGGAAACCAGCAATTGCTATTTCAGTTTCAAGTTCATGATAATGTTCAGTAGATATCATCTTGATATGGACTCTGCTAGTTATTCCGCTAAAGTTTTAGAAATTTTGCGCTTCTTGCTTGTCAGGGCAGTTTGTTTGTGGCAACAAGCGCTGCGATGAAAGAAAGGGGTTAGCTAGCTTTGAGGTAAGTATTTTGTCAACTGCTTATTTTTGCAAGTATTGTGAGAAAAATTGGAATGCTTGTTCAGTTTGTTGTTCTTTCTTATTTCTTTTCGGCCCCACCCCAACAGCAACTCTTCTCTTTCCCCGTGGTTCCAGTACTTTGACTGACTTGGAAAATTCACCTTTTATTCCAGTTATCAAGACCAACAATTCAAAATTTGCTTATTGTAGCTGTTCGTATGCAGTTTTTTATTTTTTTCATCTTCCTTTACACCAGAACTACTTATCTATTCCTTTTAGAGACATAGGAGATTCACTGTTTGCACTTAGTATTTGGAACAATCATTTCAAATTAGCTGTTTTTTTCGAGGGCCATTTGATGGAACCTTTAGTATTATCTGTGTTACACAGGTCATTTTTTTTTCTTTTTATGTGGTTTTGCTTCTATATCTTATTCTTGTGTACATCAGGTAAACTTATCCATGAGCTGCTGGTTCTTTTTTCTCATGCCCTTTCTTCATTTATCTGGAACCCTGAATTTACTGTAAAGTAGCTATATAATGTACAAGATTATATATGCATACTTCCCTTTTGATTTATAGGCTGTAAAGTAAGTAATTCCTCTATTTTTTGCGTAATTCAGCTAGGAGACGGTCGTATGCGTACGACGGTAAGCTTGTGACCAAAGTGACCACTTTAACGGTTATTGTGACCCTTACTGAGTCAGATGTGGCCACTTTTAGAAGTTTAAAAACGGTCACATTTTACTCAATAATGGCGTAATAAGCATTATATTGGTCACCTTTTAGTCACAAGGTATCCGTCATATACTCATATGCGTACGACCGTGTCATGTGAGCATTTGTGCTATTTTTATTATTTATGTCATTCTCACATTACGAGACACTTATGTCTCTCTTCAGTATCTCTTAAAATAAAGATTAAATATTATGAAATATGTACTCTTATGAAAGCTTTTTTCGCTACGATTCTGATGGTATAAGTTTCATAACATTTTTCTAAGTCCTTTTTCATAATATTAGAAGCAAAGGCTTACCTCGAAATACAAAAACGTCATATGTAAGAAAACGGAAGTAGTATATGTTCTATAATAGTATGACCCGAGAGTCAGCGCTCTGCAAACTTACAGTTGTCGGGTGATCTGGGAAAGTTACGTAGTTCTGTTTTTAAGGTCAGGGGAACCAGTGCTAATGCGCATATTATGGTGTCAAATTTGAAAGCTGTAGTAGCCTAGTAGGGGAGACATGCAATTAATCTGCTCTAGTCTCTTTCAGTACTTGCAGTCTGTGTATAGAATTATCTTAGAGGAGAGTGTGTAACTCTTGAATGCCAATACAACAGAAGCTCTAAGTAGTGGTAATTTGGTTCAATCAAACACTACATCATTGTCAGAGACGTTGATACGTCACCTGTGGTCAATATAGCTCAATCAAGCTGTAGTAGCCTTGAAGGAAGACATGCAATTAATGCGATCTTAAAACTAGTGATTGTGAATTAAAATGGGAGTTTAAGTAGTGGTTCAATCAAACATAAATCCATTGTCTAGAGACATTGATCCTCATGTTTTGAGTTTTTGTCGCTAGATTATTCTTACGATTAGTATAATTATTTCCTGTGGCTGTATAGAGTTATCTGTTGTTTCATAAGAAGCATTCTTGGATTTCGCAGGTCAATTTCTCTTATACTGAGGCAGGAGAACACAAACAAGCTCTTGTCAAATTGGTTGTATGTGAGGGGTTAGTAGACTTTGCTTTGATGTGGCTTTCTGGTGTGAAATGTGGTTTGTTGTGTTATGAAACATGGATTACAATTCACATAGTACATGCTTGATGTATGGAATTGTACTGGTTGTGCCATTGTGGCAAATCCTGTTTAGTAATTGCGGTGGAGCCAAAGGGGGTTCTACTAGATATTATGGAACAGTTGTTTTCGTGGCTGATATTTCTTCCGGAGAACGGAGTATTCTCTAAGATATGAGCTCGATTCTGACCTTCGCTTGTTTCTGCTGAACAGGTGTGCAGAACAGCTTCACTACAGAAGGAAAAAGGAGAAGCAGCAGTTAGAAAGTAGACAGAGCGAGGAGGATAGAAAGAACAAGTATCACTTTTTCTCCAATTCCCCTTTTTTACTCGCTGTCCGTAGGCTTTGGCGGGTGTCTTAATCAATCTGAACCAAACTTTCAACAGCAGTCTTTTGTTTCTACTCAGAGAATTGACAGAAATAGATGATGAGTCAGATGAGGAACATAGAAAGAGGATCATCAGAAAGTCAGGGATATCAGGATACATGGAGAAAGAAGATTCCAGGGGACGGAGGTAGTTTTGCCATTGTCAACTGACATGTTCGAGTAAAAGGAAACCTCCTTTCTGCACTGGTTTTCTCAGAGTATTTATCATTTTTGTGTAGGAAAAGGTCCAGCAGCAAGGACAATTCTGATGAAGAGGTCAAAAGGAACAAAAAGGAAAAGAAAAAAGGTTCGCCATCTGTTTACTTTGTCACTAATTCTCTGGTGTTCTCACTAGTTTTCAATAAAATAAGATTGCCTGGATCGATACATTGAAACAGGCTCACTTTTCAGCAGTTGAAAGCAACACTTCTAGTATACTTCCCTACTCTGTGCTCACACCAAGTACACCATAGTACTGAAAAGAAAGTGCTATAGCCTTATAGGATGCAAGCGCCCTTCTGTCTTGTGCCTCTCACTGTGAACTATGTTTCAATTTTAATCTTCGGCATGCAGCTTAGGTATTGCGTTGTTGCCTGAAGTTCTTTTTCGGTGCTTGTAAAAGATTTTATTTTATTGGCAGGAAGAAAAGAGTGGTCTGCAGGGAATGGGGGTGAAAATGTAAATGAAGACAATTTCGACGAGTTTCTGGAGGGAATGTTCCCATGATGGTATGCCAATGACTCCACTCACTCCAGTGATTCAGTTACGCCATATTGGATACAAAACACTCGTTTGTCAACCTGAAAGTGGCTACTGAAGGCAAAAACAGGGGTCTTATGTAAAGTTAATAGGAATTTATGTTCCACCTAATTTATTTGGCGCATCACCATCTTGAGCTCGATTGTGAATTAACTTGTCCTCCAACTTCAAGTGGACATTGTGCTCTTCAATTGGAATACTGGATGTGGGTACGTTATTTAGCTGAAGAATAATAAAACAGAGACACTATTAAGACAATTGACCCACTCTTTAAAAGCTCTTTAACTTAGAATATTCCTGAGTTCCTTACTCTGTAAATCACATTCTGAGTTAAGGTGATCTCTACCGTTTTGGTACCATCCGAAATATATTTTATTAACATACAGGCGCTAGTGATTAACAATCTTGAGACAGAAATAGTGGCTGTCGATTGAATTTCTGGCGGCGTTACATGCATATACGAGTATATGATCCTTGAC
>JAUEKU010176272.1:0-10700 GCA_032274805.1 Gypsophila paniculata | reverse complement strand
AATAGGAGGAGGACCATTGGACTATATAAAGTGAACATTTCTCTTCTCCACAACCGATGTGGGACAACCTCACATGTAGATATATATTCCAACAGATACAAAAATTAGTGATTATCATCGATAAAATTGATTTGAAAACTATTCAAATTCAGAATTTGAGAGCCTAATATTTCGATCATCCGATAAAAGAAAAAAAAAACACTTTTATCATTCAAATGGATGCATAAGGATACGTCGTATCATTAAATCACAGATTTTATGCTCGAAAACATATTCATTACGTTAAGGAATCATTATGAGAGATAGGATTTCAAATAGGTGACAAAATGACACATGGGTTATAAATTCTACATAGAAATTGAGAAATAAAATCATGATACATTGCTACATTTGAAGCTTCAATGTTAATGTTTCAGACAATTTTATTTGATTTTGTTAAAGTTCGAACTCAACTCATTAATTAGAACTACATAAATCGATACTTATACAAGTTTTCATTAACGAAAAATGAAATTACTCGTTAAACTAGCTAACATCTACTAGTAACGTGTTACACACACGACATTCTACATTGTTAATGATGATGAACATCAGGACCACCAGGGATAAACCTATCGGTATCAAATCTACCTTTAGTTGAATCTTCACCGCCACCAGCACCTTCAAACATCTCTTGTAACGACCGTACCTTGTCACGTAACTCGATTATCGCTCGTTGTGAGTCAAATCTTTGACTAATCGCAATGTCGTCGTCATTTTCATTGTTGATTGGAAGTGACTTGATAAGTGGTCTACTAATTGACGACCTTGTTAACATTAGTAGTAGTACCATAACGACCAAAAACTTGATGCTTACCATTTTTATTTGATTTATAACTTAATTTAATTGCCGAACAAATTTGTGTTGACTTCAATTTTTTCTTCTTATGTAATGTTTAATTAATTTGGTTGAATTGCATTGTATAAACGTAGAGTTGATTCATCCTTTTATACCAACGTGTTGATCAATTTTTAATATCTAGTGAACTTATAAACAGCTTGTCTACTTTTGATTATAAATTTAAGTTCGTACAAGTCCATGTTACTTTATAGTATTAACTTTTGCAAAGAAAACGACCCTTGGCGTAAAAGTTCGTAATTGCTAGTGATTATTCTCGTTACGCTTCTTATTACTCCCCCATCCAAACCATTAGCCCCATTGGAATTTTGGACACTATTCATGATGGAGAATTTTCGATATATTTTATAATCTATAGAAGAAAATATAGTCATGTGTGATCTTATTTTATTTTATGAGTACAACAATAATATCAAATTTTTATAATTTTTAACTTTGTGTAACTAAAAAATATTAACGTTGCAAAATGTGCATCGGCAATTGTGAAGTGGGCCAATGGGACAAATGGTTTGGATGGGAGGGAATATTAAATAGGGTTAGTTGATCGTTAATTGTCGTGACGATCGTATCCAATTGGAGGCCGCTTGAGCTCGAATGATATTTTTGCGTGTGTTTTATATAGGAGAAATTTGCATATATAAGAATAACAAATACAGTACTTCATCCGTCCCAGTAAATTGTTGACGTTTGATATTTGAGGGTGTAAACATGATACAATTAACCCTTGTACTTTTTTGGATTTTACAACTTTCATATAATGTACGCATAAGTGAACATGTTATAATGACTTCCTTGTATTATTAAGTTACTCTATGTTTGTTTTTATATTCTTTTATTTCTTGCATTTATTTTTGTATAAAAATTGAAACGTTAACAATTGACTGGGACAAAGAGAGTAATATGTGAAGACAATTTTAGAGTGGTGGTACAACTATCGAAAGCTAATGTGATTACGTACACGACATTAGCTAGTCTTGTACTCCGTACTTCATCCTTGTAATTGCCTCTTCGGTTTTCTCTCTATGATAGTCTATTGTTATTTATGTTTGTTAATCCTAACATAGGTAGTACAAGTATCTCAATTATGCATCATATAATCAACAGATTTTGGATATAAATCGCACGTGTGATGCCAATGAAGATTTTTGGCGTCGATTTTAGGTTAAGAAACTGATGTCTATGAAGACTTTTGGCATTGGTTTATAACTTAGGAATCGATGTCAATTGTGACTTATGACATTGGCTCAACAACCAATGTCAAAAGTTAAACCACAATATAAATTCTAAAACAAAATTCAAGAGGATTCCATCCTAAAACTAATTGGTATTGGTATGAGTTGCCCCTTAAACTTATAAAGTAATGATCTCTTTAATTTCCTCCTCAATCAATGTGAGACTTTCTCACATGTGGAGGATTTCTGCACACCCTACAATGACGTATGACATCGCCTAAGAAACAATGTCAATTAAGCTCTAGAACCAATGCATATATGCCAATGGAATAATTTCTACAAGTGACACAACACTAGTGTTATTAGTGATTAACCTTAATCAATGATGAAAAGATCTCACTCAACATACCTTTTAATTTTGTTATAATATTTTCTAAAATAATGTTCGAAAACTAACACTAATTCTCATATAAGATATTCTTATTATAAATTAATAGTAAGATCTCTCACAAGAAAAGTAGTTACCTCTCTTTTTTCAAGGGAATTTCCATGCTTTATCATAGGTCGTCTTACCAATAAAACGGACTTATCAAAGACTTGCAATTTATTACTTTGAGTCAAATTTTGAATATATGTCAAATAGGGATTCATGTGAGAAGGCTAGCTAAAGAAGAGGTTAAACATAGCTTGGATGCAGCCTTCACCATCAAAGACCTTGGCATGTGAGATATTTCCTTGGTTTGGAGGTGGCAAGGAATGACACTGGGATTTTAGCCAATCAAATTAAAGGAAGTATGTGATGGTTATATTGAAGGACCTAGGTATATGATGAATTGTTCCACAACCTCTTTTCCAATGGTCAAAGGGATGAAGCTCAGTCCAGATCTGGGGGAATTCATGTCTGACCCTGAGAAATATAGAAGGATTGTGGGTAAATTGTTGTATTTGACACTTACTAGACCTGACATAATGTATAGTGTCCAGCACCTGAGTCGGTTTTTTGCTTCTCCTCGATTACCACACTTCCAGGCAGCTCATCAAGTGGTTAAGTACCTAAAGGGACAGTGAATCGTGGTCTTTTTTACTTATCATAAGCCCATCTTCCTGTCTATGCTTTCAATAATTCACATTGCGTCCAATGTGCATTCACTTCCCGTTCTCTCACTGGTTATTGTATGTTTTTAGGACACTCTTTAGTGTCTTGGAAGACAAAGAAGCAAAGGATTGTTAACAAGAGTTCAGCGGAAGTTGAATACCGTGGTATGTCTTATACTACATCTGAGATCATATGGATGAAAAACTTACTGTCAGATTTAGGAGTCTCTGTTTCACTTCTTATTCCTTTGTTTTGTGACAATAAAACCGCACAACACATTGCTCAGAATCCCGTTTTCTATGAACAAACGAAGCATTTGGACATTGACTGTCATTTTGTGCTACCTCAACATGTACGTTCAAGTATACAATTCGCTGACATGATGACAAAAGCCCCGAGGCTTTTAGTTTCCTAGCTTTGTTTGATACGTGTTGAAGACATCCAAACTTGAGGGATGAATGTGAGAATTCGGCACTAACTAGATCATTAGCACTAGTTCTATTAATAAGACCATCCCCATTGAAGGGTCACCTTAATAAAGGTCATCCCCATATTACTACCTTAATCTATTTATTGACCCTCACTCATCTTACACTATCCCATTGAGAAAATGATGACCTAGGTCATCAACCCCATCATTTTTCACTTTTCAACCCAATCATTACCCACTTTTGCTACCCCACCAATCTCTCTCTCCTCCTTTTACCCATTGTGGAATATATTGAATAAAATAATGCTAAATAACAATTGACCCCCTCACATTGTGAGGGTCATCAATTGACCCTCACAACCCCAAGGTCATGTTAATTGGGGGGAGGGTCAATTCCTAATCCCTAATTAACATGACCCTTGAAGCAATTGACCTAGGTCAATTGCTTCAATGGGGATGGTCTAATGGGAGTTGTATTTTAGATTAATGATTTAGGCAGATTGTTCTCCAAGAAAATTTTATTAGCCAAAATTAATCACCCAAAATATTTGCAAGTGCTTAATGAATTTTTTTTGTTACCAAAAATAGTAATCCACATAATGGGGTTGAATGACTTAAAAAATAAAGTGCACAGAATAAAATTGAATGGAGGAAGTAATGATATTTAGCTTTGAATAAAGAGATCATGAATGAAAATATTTCTTACAAGTAATTGCAAAGTCGAGTAATCACCTTCTTCTTCCTCTATTTGTCTATTTTTATTTTTTTAGCTTGAATCGTAAACGATTTTCTCTACTCAATTGTCACCGATTCTAATTTTTTTCGCGTATCAATCCTCCCAATCGAACACTCCAAAGTCGATCGCATCACACTAGGACAGTAAGAGTTTGTAATCAAGGTACTAGAATTAGCAACTTAGGAATATATTTTCAGTCGAAAGTGGCTGAAATTGTAACCAAGTATTTAGTTAAATAAAATATCCGATTTACACTCCAAGTGCCTTAAGATACGATTAAGATACGATAATAGGTTCATATACTTCACCATATTTCAATTGAAACAATTTTATTGTAAATCTCATAATATAACATTTCACGTGAAACCCGACCTGTTGGAGTATAAATCCACTTGTGAGTCCCACATCGGTGAAGAATGGAGAGATTGTCTATCTTATAAGGCTTATTAGTGTTTCTCCCATCACCAATTGGTTTTGGGAGACAAGAGCATTCTTGGACTTGTGAGTCGGACATCTCTCCTCCACCGCGGGTAAGGCAAGGCCCGTTACGTGTTTAATAATATTTATATAATTTAATAAGTAAGAGTATTATAAGGCCCAAAAGCTACTTAGAAAATCACTAGCCCGTACGTGCATATATGTTAGGTTATAGCACTAATTCTCGTATAAGTTAATTAATTTTGTGGTAGTCGTTGATAAGTTAAATAATTTTGTGGAAGAAAATCAATGATGATAGTTGATAGAGTTGTTAATTATTCCATGATGTACACAAGTATTAGTGGTGATCACCAATATTTTATCATCACAAACTAACCTAATATAAAGACTAGTTTCACTCTATTAATACATCCTTGAAATCACGAAGGGATTACATTAGGCTGAATTGAATAAGGTTGAATATGAATGACATGGTGATTCATCAGTAATAATATCAGCATAATAATAATAATATCAGCATAATAACAACGTTTTTACTAATTAACAAAGTGAATACCAATATAACTTATACATGTTTGGTTCAGTTACATTGATCATGTGCACATATTAAACTGTATTTTATTTATACCCATATCGTGTCGGTCCGACAACCTAAAATCCAGATGAAACCCTCATATATATAATTTAACAGCTTATCTCCCTTAAGACGGTCTTAACCTTAAGACATCTCACTATTCAATTTACTGGACCCCACTGCCAAACCCCCTACCCCACATTTTACTCTCACGTCTTAAGGTTAAGACGGGAATGTCCCGTCTTAAATGAGAATTGTTCGTAATTAGAGAGTTAATCAAGGGCATGCATTTGGTTAATAAAAGTTGAAATGATATGATGAGGGATTGAATTCATATAAGGCCAAAATGGGAGATTGGGAGACAACACAATTTAAGAGAAGAGGAGACATAGCAAAATGACAAGGAAATGCACTGCGTGTTAATCAAGTTAGGTATGGTTAATGGAGACAAGTACTAAGCATAATTTTATTGGTTACTCACTTACTCATTTGTATTAGTGGAGTACACTTACATTCCAAGTTCGTTCTTCCATCACTTTTTATTTATATTGTCTTTTCAATTTGTTAGCATGCATTCTCACTTTTTATTTTTAATTAGTGTTCTTTTCTATTCATATTTTTTTCGACTTTTAAATTTAATGGTCAACTAACTCATGTGATTATTGTTGGATCACTAAACTTAGTGGTTTTTATACATTCTATTCTGTTTAATTAAAAAAAATCGTAAAGAGTCGGGTAAATTACAAAAAAAATCAGCAAACTTTGTTTAATTTGTACATGCACATGCATATTTTGCTAATGTATTGCTATAGTTTAATTAAGCTATAAAATGAATGATTCTTCGAAAAATCAATCAAAAGATTCCATACAACCATTTTGATTTTTTTTAATTAGAGAATCTTTTGATAATCATTGCTTGTGAAATTATCTTTAAAACACACGATGATAAATAATCAGTTTTCTATCATCTTTTAGAAGACATGCACATATTATTCTACATGTTGAGAAAACATTGAGAAAAATAAGCATTGTCCGGATCAAATTAGAATAATAATACATAAAACATATATAGCCATATAGGATCCAGGAGCATCAATTTGTGCCATTTGTAAATATAGGATATAGGATATATAGTATGATTCGAGAGAATTATTCATGGATCATATTTGTTAATTACCAAAAATTGGGAAGATGTGTGACCTCACTCAATTAATGAAAAAAAAAGGTTCGAAATCATTTTAATGGTTTTGATATACTCCACAAAAAGAAGAATATAACACAAAATCTCATTCACAATAAATATACGTCTGGCATATGTTTTATTTTACTCTTAAATAACCGCGTGTGATATCATATTATACCAAACTTAATTTTTAAAAATTTAGGTCTATAGTAGAAAAGTTCACATAAAGTTCTAATTAACATTTCCAATTTATTATAATTTTTTTAATAATATTATTTTTTTTATATAAAAACGGACTTTTTGACACAAGCGAACTTTATAAATAAAATTCTTCATAAAAACTCGATGATAAAAATCACTATTGCAATTGCTCCAAAAACCTACTTAATATCAACAAAAAAATATATGATGACTTTATTTATTACAGATTGTCCATACAACTTAAATTTATAGAATAATTTTTATAACTTGCTCGGAATACGAGTATATATAAACTTATTACTTTTTTCATATAATGTTGGGATCGAGGGGTGGTGTAGCATAAAAGGCCCCGAGGCAGTAGCCGATCATCATGGGTTCCCTTGACGTGCATGATCAAGTCGTTTCTTATTCGAACGTGGCCTATCTACTAGCACTGATTATTAGTATTGGGCTACTATATTATATTGGGTTGTCCACATTAGTATTGGGCTACTATATTATATTGGGTCCATAATGCTTTGTATATATTGGAGGATGAATAATGAGAAAGGGCAAGACATACACACAAATAAAACGTGTTAAAAACATTAGTCATTTTCCGAGTGACCTACGATAAGGATATGTACACTTCGTTTACTTTAATTATCTTAACGGAGTACTCTATCTCTTAATATATCAGTACAACTAAAAATATATTTACTCTGCATTTAAGAAACGATGTGATAAATTGTAATAGTATCACAAAAAAAGAAAAAAGAAAATGAATGATAAATATATACCTGAGCAATGCACCCACCAAGACCCATGCCCTCGAAGAATTGATGAAAACACAAAGCAGCCATAAGAGGCTTAATTGTGTCAACATTTTGTGAAGTACCCAAAGATATCCCAATAATTACGGAATGTACCACTATTCCCATCTCAAGCACCTAAAATATTTCATATATACACCATAATAGTAAGTTCTCATATTGTGCAATAATAACATCATCAATAAATTTCATTAAAAAAACAAAAAATTACCAACTAAAAGAACCAACATTTTAAATTTTGACGTAAAAAATATTGTATTGTTTCAATCATATGCCCTAAAAATACATGATAAAAATCTATAAAGGGAAATAATTTTCAATATTTTCTTATAATTGTCTAAATAATTTCGTACCGAGTATTTCAGTTATCACTATAGAAACATCGTAGGTCCTAACGACACGTGGTAAAAATATTGTTTGGAGTGTAAAGTAATCCACGTTTACAATAAAATATCAAGTTCTAATTAATGTCCAATCATGACATTATTGCATGTCAAAACGAACTTCTCCTACTAAAATAAATTATTCCGTAGATATGATGATACTCACGACTCCTATTAAATTGGAATATTATGGAACACAAAATTCGTGATATTTTGGATAGTAGAATAAATTTAGAGATTGTGACGTCTACGAATTGAGTTTTTTTTATCCCATTTTGTGTCAAATTTATGTTCTCCCTTTCTCCTTTTGACATATCGTCAATTCAATATGGCACTATACATCACTAATTATCATATCATCAATTTGATTATGTATAAAAAACATAACACAGTGAAAAACGAGATTAAACATAAAAGTGAGTTACATGATCTCAACTCGACAGCTACTTTGAGTACTATTTGCAAGTCAATGTTCAAAGATTTAATAGTTTTAATTAAATTTTTTCTAACGCGCGGGTGTCAAATTGATACACATTAATGACTTAAAATTTAATATTTTGGGAAAAATTTCACATATAAATTCTAAAATTGTGAAATTTATTACTCCCTCCATTCAAGTCCAAACACTTCATTCGACTTTATCACACACATTTTGTAAATTAAATATCTTTAATTTTGTATTGTAGAAAAATATGAAAGTTAGATAATATTGTTATAATCTAGAGACGAATCTAACGAGATCTCACATGACTATATTTACTCTTAAAGATTGTCGAGAATAATCGTTTTTCTCTTGAGTTGTGAATAGTGGATGATGGATTCAGCGTTGAATGGAGGGAGTACTAATAGCCGATTTTGGACAATATAAATGAATGGTAATTACGGAGTAGTATGTATCTATTTTTATGTACGCCTATTTATTTAAGTTAATACGGAGTATTATACCTTTCAATCCAAAACGTTATTTCATCGTATTTTCCATTTATCAAATACTACAATTAGATGCGTTGTGGTGTATTGATCAACCTTTTGTACGTCGACTATTATATAAGCTTCTCAGTGAAATTGTGTACTTCTGTAAACATAATCCCACGTAAAATCGTTAGTATCCATGTAACATATTAATTGTGACGATCATTAATCATAATAATTATCATTAAATGAGTAATAACTAATACTCCCTCCATTCAATTCCAAACTCATCAATCCACTTTATTACACTCAATTTGTAAATTAAATATCTTTAATTTTGTATTATAGAAAATTATAAAAGTTTGATATTATTATTGTAATTCTAGAGACGAACCTAACAAGATCCACATGACTATATTTACTCTTATAAATTGTCGAGAATAATCGATTTACTTTTAGGTCGTGAATAGTGCATGATGAGTTTGGTCTTGAATGGAGGGAGTACATGATTAAACATAATCATAGGTATAGGGTCCAAAAAAATTCGACCTAGAGTAATTAGTTAATAGTTCGCATTATAATAATACGGTATATTAATCTAGTCTAATATATTTATCACGTATATATTAGGAATTATCGTATAAACATCTAGCTTAATAATAAATTTATAACTGTCAATATAAATAAATTTAAATTAAGATCGAACAATTACGTATTCCAGTTGAGCTTATGTGGGTGTAAATAGCCTAATCACTATATTACTGATTTTATCTCAGTTATTTGTTTACCTTTTTATATTGGAATTGAGCACAAATTATCGTTTTTCTTTGTATTATGAAAAAATTTGATCCAAAATTATAAATAATTTGGTAGGAGGTCGATTTTGTCTAAATAGTTTTGGATGATAATTGGTGTATTTTTTGGTTTTGTATAGAAAAAGTTGTGCATTTACTCTCCGTTCCAAATTAGAAAGCATAAAAAATGATCAATTGGGCCATAGAAGAGAAAGTGTATGCATGTTTCATGTTTGTTACCCTTGTTAGGCTATGTCTGAGGACAAGTCTGAGCTTCAGACTCAAACTCAAATTTGTCTCAAACTGGGATAAAGTATTTAAGTCTAAGATTGAGTCTTTGATTTCTAAGACTCGACTTCAAACTCGTATTTTGTACAATTTACATTATTTAATATAATCAATTTCATACTTACTTTTGTGTACTTATATGCGAATTTTTTAACAAATAAATATTTTTATAATTAGTTCTCTTTTATTTATTAATGATTGATAATATTATATTTTATAATATTTTATTAATTCAAATAAGTATAATTAGTCAATTTAATATAGAGAAATATAATTACATTAAAATTATATTGATTAAAAAAATTGTGAAACAAAAAAGTAAAAAAATTGGTCATTTTAAAAATGGCTATAAATCATCATTGAATTAGTAATCGAGTCTATTATCATCAACTTCAAGTTGACTTGGTTGAATACATTTGACATCAATTACAGGATAATTAATTATTTTAGATCGTCTTTGTAAATTTTGATTTTTAAATTTTATTCATGTGTGTGTAATATTATTATACCACCGGTGGTATATAATACAATCATCCAATGATTTATTGAGTTTTTATGTAAAGTTTCTGAGTTTTTATACTCGTAGGTTTTAGAGCTAAATTATAAGTTTTTGAGCAAAAATATTTACACAAAGTAGCTCAAATACTTTTAATAAAAGCTCACAAACTTTATAACGAAACTCAAAAACTTTGTAGAAAAGCTCAAAATCAACAAAAATGAGTTGTAATACAACGGGTGGTATATTTTACTAATTAGCAATTCATGTTGTTTAGTTTTATAATT
>JAUEKU010176271.1:0-19148 GCA_032274805.1 Gypsophila paniculata | reverse complement strand
AATTAATTTAATTAAAATCATTAATCATTATCATCCCCCATTTTTTTCCCAACAAAAAAAAAAACCCCTCTTTCATTTCACCCAAAATTCACCTTCAAAATTACACCACACCCACTAAAATTCACCCAATAAAATAAATTGCCTCAAAACCTATGAAATAAAATTACCCAGATAAAAAAGGTGAAAAATTTGGGGGTAAAAAATGTACAGAACAACACAAAGGACATGGCAAAGTGGAGAAGAAGCAAGTGTAGTGTTAACAACAGATCCAAAACCAAGACTACGTTGGACTTCTGAACTTCATGACCGTTTTATTGATGCTGTTTCTCAGCTTGGTGGCCCCAAAAGTTTGCTTCTTTTTTTTTTTGAATTTTTTGAGTTTAATTTATGTTGTTGTTGTTGTTGTTGATGATGATAATTGGTTTATAATTTCATGGGTTTTTGAATTGTTGGGTTTTTTTTTTTTTTTTCATTTGATTAGACTTTTTAATCCCTTTTAATTTGTTGTTGTTGTTGTTGCTGTTGTTGTTGTTTAGTTCATATATTGTGTTTGTCAATAGTTTTAATTTGATGGGATTTTTTAATTGTGGCCTTGTGGGGGTGTTTTAGTTAAATTAAGTGAACAGACGGTCTTTCGCAATGAATTTGATGGGATTTTTGAATTGTGGCCTTGTGGGGTATTTTAGTTGACTTAAGTGAACAGACGGTCTTTCACAATGAATTGTTTCATAAGCCGTCTTTCAGAAGTTGTTATTGTTGTTGTTGTAGTAGTATCTTCAAAGAACTTAATTTGATGGGATTTTTAGATTGTTGGGTATTTTAATTTGATGAGACTTTTTAATTCGATGTTGTTTTTATAGCCTTATTAAAAGTTTGTTTCTTTTTATCCCTTGTTTGTTGTTTTAATTGTTCAACTTCATGTTGTTGTTGTCGACTATTTTGTTCATATTGTATTTTCCAAGAACTTGAAATATTGGGTATTTTTGATGTTTTCGATATTGTGAGTCAAGATGGATGATATTGTTGCTTATGAGATGATAATTTTTGAGTAATTTGGCTAGTTTTTGTAATTTTGGTTGAAACCCGTTAATCATTTTGATTGTATTATGCTTGAATTCTATTAAAGTTAGCTCCTTGTTCACGTAATTCGCTTCACTCACGTCCCAATTCTGCATTTCAGTTTAATCTACCTTAGTTTGACTTTCCAAGGTGACTAGTTTTTTTCAATTTTCTGTAATTATGTCAGGTGTAATGGAGTAAGTCTTCTGAGAGACCGCACCTCGAAAAGTTGTAAGATATGTTGGGAATATGAAACGTGTGTATCAATGCAAGTACTTTGTGCTAGGCATGATGGTTAGAATTCCCGAGTAGTCTTTTGGGTTTTCTCATTGTAGCATATAAGATCGGCCTTAGTAATGAAAAATAACAACTTTGCCCAAATTCTTCTCTTACATATTATATCTTCTCAAATCGTAATAAGATATTCAACAAATGAAGGTTACATTAAATAGGTTGTTAGAATGTAAGTGTAGTGGTCATGACACAAACAAAGACGGTATTTTTTTAGACTTTGTGTTCTGTCGGTTATTTGTGAAGATTTTTATGGTGTATTGCATGGTTTGAGAGAATGATATAAATCCGGGGACGTGAGCAGAATGTACACGAGTTTGATTTTCATATTGTTTTGAGTCTTCCAATGTTGTGCATCCTACAAATCTAGATGATCGACAATAGGTTAAAAAAAGCTTTCATGTAATTTTGCTGCAAGCTATTAGAAAGTTCGTTCATGGACTAGCCTTGTCTGCCAAGGTCAAAATGGGTCACCAAAATAATTACAGAATGATTAGTACGAGTAATTGATAGGAGGAGTACGTCTTGAATACAAATTACACTTGTTTGCTAACTTCTCACTTGCTTTGTGAAATGTGATAAACACTTTGCTCTCTCTCTCTCTCTTTTTTTTTTTTTTTTAAATGGTGTTCATGGAGTTTGGTTCAAATTTTCTGTTCAAGTAGAGCTTGCTCTACTTCCACGAAAAGTGTGTTGCCTCGTAACTTTCTTATTTTTTTTGGTGTTTGGTGTAGATGAAAAAGCCTTAGAATCAATTGTAGTTTATCTCGCTTACACTGTGTTTTGTGCTCGTTGACATGCTGATATCTTTGGAATTAGTAGATGCTATCATTATTGCCATGAATCGATCCACTCTGTGAAATATCTTTGATTTTGTTTCCTTTTATATTAATTCAATATCTTATATTTTGTTCCGTTTTACAGAAGCAACGCCAAAGACTATTTTGAGAACAATGGGGGTTAAAGGTCTTACTTTGTATCATCTGAAGTCACATCTGCAGGTATTGCTTCAGTTTCGGCCAATGAAGAACACAATGGCAAAAAAAGATTGTCGTCTGTACCATAAACATACACTTTTGTTATTGCTTATCTTCACTGCATTGAAGTTTATTCACTCATTTGGTGTTACCGTTGTGCTCAAAAGTATTTACATGCTGAATTTGCATTAGTCAGGTTCTTTGATAAAATCATTCATAGAATTTTTATAGAAAGCTTATTAGCGGTTTGATCGAACATGTTTCCGCTGTGGTGCTGTGCCAACGTGTTTCATTCCTGATTGTCACTGCAGAAGTATAGGATGGGGAAGCAACCATGCAAAGAAGCAACTGACAACTCAAAGGATGGTATGTCATGTTATGGCTCGTAAAAATATATGTTAGTGCTTTATCATGGTTTTAAATCAAGGACGTGACACTGGAACACGACTGTATAATGAAGGTTTTAAGGATCACCGCGACCTTATTGTACCACATTTTGAAATGATATCGGCTGAATTTAGCAAGATTAGGCTACGACAACTGATCTTGCAATTGTGACCAATATCGAATTATAATACAATGGGCTTTATATTTCCAATGGAGTCAAAGGACTCACTAGAGTAAAGTGAAATGATTTAACCGAGACCATTTTTTTCAGTATGTCAATCACAAAATGCTAGTTTCATTGTTTAGCGCATGCGCGTTTCTAGTCAATGTTTGATGAGGTGCAATTATCTAATTTAATTCATGTTGGGGATTTGTGACTCATTTTCCTTGTTCTTCACCTCATGATGAATGTAGTTTCATTAAAAGGGGAGATGCATGATACTGATTCGTCAACATCATCTGCAAGAATGAAAGACCAAGAGTTGAATGAGTATGTGATATTATCAATTTCTTGTGTCGTATGGATCGACACCCCTTGTCTATTAATGCTGATATCTCGTTCTCTTTGTATCTTTTTCAAAGTGGCAATCAAGTCACTGAGGCGTTGAGAGTACAAATGGAAGTTCAAAGACGGCTGCATGAGCAATTGGAGGTTAGTGACATTGTTGTTTACTTCATTTACCAAAGAACGCTTTTTGCTTTTTCTTTGTAGTAATAGGCATTGTTTCGATGTAAAAAACTCCTACACTAACAAAGAATGAACATTCAAGAGAAACAACAGAGCTTTCTTACAATTGCTTCGGCAAATACGAAGTATTATCTACGAGTATTATATTTTTCACTGCATTTAAGGCAAATCGTAATATTGTTTGATTCTAGGTTCCACGCCACCTTCAGCTTCGAATCGAAGCTCAAGGCAAATACTTGCACTCCCTGGTCGAGAAAGCCTGCAAAGCACTTAGTGACCAAGCATCAGTGTCGTCATATGGATTCCAAGCCGCTCATGAAGAGCTTTCGGAGCTAGCCATCAGAATATCTGCCAGTGAATCTAGCGGCCTGGTCTTGCCAGACACCATTAAAATGTCGTCGTCCTTGGCACAAGCAGCTCCACTTCACGACACCAGAAGCACTCCCATGGTTTCCGCCTGGATTAGTGATTGCTCGGTCGACAGCTGCTTGACTTCCATGGAAAGTCCGGTTTCTCCACTTGGCGCTCCATCACATCCCTCCGCAATGAATAAGAGACCGAGATCCGTGTTTGGAAACGGGGATATGTTGCCTGTGGATTGCGGCTCGGATCAAGTCGGGTGGATAATGGCTAATATTTAGCTGGGCGGACCATAGGAACACAAGCTCTACGTTTTAATTAATCTTTTCAAAAAACAATCGATTGTCGACTCTGACCTCTTTGAAATTTGTACATTCTCAAAGCTACTATCTTCTGAAAATGGTTGGTACTTCACTAACCACATTCCTGACTAATATCTCTTTCTGGGCTGACGGTCACTCGGGTAACAAAGTTTCAAATGAGATCGTTGTAAGTGCATTCATAGAATGGAGCCTTCGATAAATGAGTTCATTTGTTATCCTATGAACATTTAGTAAGTTACACCATAGTTGGTCTTTAATAAAATTGTCGTACGAAATATAGCAATTTATGAATAGCTTATGTATCTTATGTCATAGCAATAAAAACGGCGTATTTGCTATTATAAAGTTGTTACAGACGATTTTAGTTGAAAATTTTCAAGAGTTATCATGCGTGGTCCGCGTGGAGTCATCCACGAGTCTGGTAAAATTTTTAACAAGTTTATGTGGAATCATCATACATGAAACTTATTATAGAGTATTAACAATTTAAAAATACATCAATCACTTTTCAAAAAAAAAAAAAAATCAATCGATTAGGTAGATCATTTAACTCTAGTACGACGTGTAAAATCGAAATTATATTTTGTATAAAAATCAAATTTAAAACGTATATATAAGTAACACGATTGGAAACGGATATTACAACTAATTTTTGAATAAGACAATATCATAAAAAAGTGATCGTGAGACGTCTCAAATAAGAAGACGGATTTTGGTATTTCAAGGCCACGAGGGCCCACGACACAATTGAAACAGCAAAAAAAATTTTTTTATTTCTACATTTAAAAAAAAAAAAAAAAAAAAAAAAAAAAACCAACACTGAAAATTACACTGATATCACTACCAAAATCTCCTCAAACACAAGAATTTTTCTGCACAATCATCATCATCACCACCATCATCATTTTGTTATAGGTAATTACTCTTTTAAATCCCCAATTTTTTTAATTAAATACTCAAATTAGGGTTCTTTTTTTATTAAATTTGTATTTTGTAATTCAATTGTTGATTAATCGTGTGTTTATACTCATGGGTACTTATTTGTTGACGAATTAAATAAAGGGTTTCGAGCAATTTAATTATCGTTGTCAATTTTGTATTAAGTATTAATTTTTTGTTTTTTTTTTTTTTGTTTGTTCTTCCATATTTTGTACTCGCTCCGTTCAAATTTAAGTGCCCCATTTACGACACTATTTACGAGCCTAGAGAATGTTCTGGATTCTTGGTAATGTATTACGAGAAGTATAGTCGTGCAGGATTTTGTTTGATTTTACGATATTTTATAATGTGCACGAAGTAATGAAATATATTAATGTTATAATATGTGTATCGACAAGTGGGATATGTCGATTTGAATGGATGGAGTAACATTATTTTTTCAAGGTGATAATTTTGCTCGACTTTGACGTCTCTAAGATCGTTTTCCTCGACTTTTTGAGGTCTCTAAGGCCATACTTTGAATTAGTCTCTTGTAAAACCATTACTATGTACAATGACTTTATAATTGATTGTTGAGCTCATTAATGATAGCAATAGGTATATAAAGGCTCGTTATATGTCGTACAAAAGTGTTACAGTATTTAATAATTTGTGCAAAAAAATTTTATGTCTTTTTTTGCTTGTAAATATGAAGTAGTTCCTTTCTATTGAAAATATAATTAGGTGACGATTTTGTGATAACATATAAATTTTTAAGCACGCTGTTCATTTCGTCATGAACTTTCCATTTGATTTTCTTCGTATTTTTAGATAATACTTTTAAGTTTTTACTGTATTTTCCTACATTAATTTGCTGACAATATAGTGTTGTGAAAGAAAAATCCGATGACATATGTATATATTTTGGTTTCATAAATAATTTTGTTGACATTGGTATAATTAAAGTAATCAACTTTTACTCCAAGAAATGAGAAGTTGACAAACAAATGGAAGGACTATCATGTAACTTACTCATTTTTTGATGTATCTACGCCTCTACGGTCAAAATTTTCAAACTTTGACCTCAGTAAGTCCAACCAAAAGATTGAATATATGAAATTAAAATGGTTAAATTCTCGGTCTCTAGTAAGTTTTGTGGTGAGAATGCAATTTTACACTTGGATACACAAATTTCTGTTTGCTTGTAGTAAAGTAAAAGAATGTGTTTTTTTTGGATTTAGGGGAAAAGAATTATATATAGAATGGTTGATCAAGCAAGCCCTTTGCCGGTGTCAGTGGCATCAGCTAGCAATACCCAATACCCGGCGCCAATGGCCAAGTATGAGGAGGTTGTGGCTGATCCTCAACTTTTTATGACTACTTTGAAGAAGCTTCATTCTGTGATGGGTACCAAGTTCAAGTACGCCTATTCTTTGCTTCTTTCGTTTTTTTTTTTTAGTTGTGGATTGTTCTTAATAATGCTACTAGTTTTTGTGTATTTGGATGTGCATGTATGAGTAAATTGTTGTGGTTTAGGCTCATTTAACTTTCTTGCTTAGTAAGTTATTCATAGATCATGTTAGTTGTCCCCAAATCATCCGACATATTATTGATATTGGAAGTAGCAAATAACAAATGACACGTTTTATCAATATGTTTGGCCGTAGAAGATTCTATTCAAGGACTTTGATGATCGACAGTTCTAGGCTAGCTTGTTTATGTTCTGTATTCCTTATGAACTCATATTTTTTATTTGTATGTAAATATGTAAAAAACACTGTAGACAGATTAGCTTTATGGAAAGAAAAAGAATCTTCTAGGTAGGAATAAACTTGTAAATTGTTAGTAATAAACGCCAAAAAAGGACAAGAATGGGGAAGAACAAGAGTTCATGTAGAGAAGACGCAATGAGTGAGTATAGGGAATCATCAATGCATTGAAGCAGTATTCTAATTTATCAAAGCGGTAACATCATTATTTGTGTACAGCAGTCTGAACACTTGATCTACCATTTCCATTCGGGTCAAAAAGCTTTGTTGTCGCTGTACTTTATCTCATGTTGGAATTTGTCTGCTCACATTCTTAGATTAGTAATCGACTTTTCTATTAGTAGTATAGGACGTGATTATGCCATGTCAAAGGATGGTACACAAAATATTAGTGTTAAGTGTAAGAACTGTCGGATGCGTTTTCCATTGTGGGTCTTTAGAAAACTGTGGGTAAGGCTGCATGCATGTGACCACCGTTACCTGCCATAGGTGAGATTTGAGAGGCTTTGGCGCATGGAGAGAACCTTGTTGCTGCTGTGGAACTGTGGATAAAAATCATGATTTTTGATTGGTCAAATGCATGTTTCCTGGATGCTGACAGTCATGTTGACCTATGCTCGAATTTTAGAGTTCCCAGTTTCGAGTCATAATCATGTTCTCAATTGTAGGATACCCGTCATTGGAGGCAGGGAACTTGATTTGCACAAGCTTTTTGTGGAGGTAACCTCACGCGGTGGAATCGAAGAGGTGAGTTTTGTTAGTTCATTAAAAGTCTACAAGAAGTCTAAATGACTGTATGGTTTATCGAAGCTGAAATCATCTTGTTTATCATAGACCTTATCTTGATGTGTTCTTCCAGTTGGTTCTTTCAGCTGCTTTACTGCAGAATTTAGTTTTACTGAGTCTGTTTGCTGCGTTCATCCAGGTGTTTCAAGATAATCTATTGTATTTTTCACTGTGTTTCTTTTTCTTATAATGTGTGGTGCTGTTTTGAGATTGTCGTCCTGCTTAATGTGTGCTTCCTATCTGGCAAGCCAGAGGGTTTTTGACTGCTCAATACGGAGTAGCTCGATTAGTGATTGCTTTTGTAGATTCGGCAATTCTGTTGATCATATAGAAATGGTTTGAGATAGTTAAGATCTAGTCTGACCCTTTTTTGTATGTTTATTAGAGATATAAAATATGGAGAAGGGAAAATCGCAATAAGGTGTTTCACTCATTTGACTTAGATCACTTATAAACGACAAAGTTGAGCCACGTTGCTATTTCCTTTCAGATTATGACAATACTATAAGGTGTATCGTGGTAGTAAATGGGGTATAAGTCATTATTGCCATAACGGCTGTGAATCACAGCAGTGTGCAATTGACATGGGGTGTGGGCAACGGTGCTACTTGTCTGGCCAGAGTTTTTGTTCGTGTCATATCAACGGTTTTAGGTGTAATGTTGGCCATTAGTCAGTCCTTTGCACATAAATATGTATGAGAAATACATCATGTATCAATGGATATATAATACCATGTGTTTTAAGTGTGTATATCTCATTAGTATTGATTGTGTATGTGACGCCTGTTGGTAAATGCAATCGATACGGAGTACTACCATAAAAAGTATTTACGGTGTCATTTTGGTATGTATGAAATTAGTTGCCATAGTCCCCTACACAGTACTTGAATTGCTTTTTCTTATTTTTCAAAATGGTCAAATTTTCAAAATCGTTGCAACTAATATGATCCTCACTACGCTATTCAGTTCTTTGGACTGAAGCTCATATTATTCTTGTTGCAAGTATTTTCGGTGACTTTCGCTTCTAATGTGAGTGTGTTATTTGCAGGTTATCAGAGATAAACGGTGGAAAGAAGTTGCATCAACTTTTAACTTTCCCGCCACAGCAACCAATGCCTCGTTTTTTCTGCGGAAATACTACTGTTCATTGCTTCAACTCTATGAAAGGATCTACTATTTCAAAATGCGGGATTGTGTCTCTCCGTCTTCTGGTATGTCAGCAACTCAAAATCTTGAAATTACGTTATGCTCCCTCAACCTTTTGTCTTTCGTCACATTTCATTATTCTCATTCAATTTTCAATCTTTCGCAATATTTATGAGTAAATTACAACTCCATATGAATGTTTACTTTTAGGAAAATACGTTCCGCTATGATTCTAATGATACATGCTTCGTAATTTCCCTTAAAATAGATTTTAGTAAAATTGAATGTTGAACCGCCACCTTGAAAGTAGGAAACGTCTTCTATGAAAAAACGGATAGAGTATATTTTCTTTGTTGCTGTCGCTTAAGGGACGTACTTGAATATGTCTACAGGAGCTCCGAAGAGTCCTAATGCTGCACCTCTTCCTGGTGGTACAGTCACGCCAGCGGCAGCATTAACTGTAGGAACGTCTGTGATTGGAGTGATAGACGGGAAGTTCGAGAGTGGATATCTTGTCACAGTCAAAATGGGGAACGAAACATTGAAAGGGGCCCTCTATCAGTCGACTCCTGTTCCACAGTCGTTTAGATAGCTCAGAAGGATGACAAACCTTCCGATAAAGTGAGCTTTGTACCTGGTAGTATTCCTGGGGAGGCATAGAAAGACACACCCATCAATCCCATGCTTTCTCTCTTTGTCGTAAATTTTTATCTAGTGGCATTAGACGAAAACTAGCGTTAGCAGCTCTGGGTTCTAAGAGGTTTAGTTTTTAGCATAAGAAGTTTGATTACATTCGTGCCTTTTTTCCCTTTTGTTCTTGAAGTTGTTTAGAATGGTGGTGAATTGGTGATTAACTTATGTTTTGCATGAGATTTTGGAAATCTTAGCAGCTTCAAAGTCGATATTACTTCCAGATCATGCAAATAATCTCGCGTTGGGTTCAGAAAGAACATTCTAAATTTGCATACTGTGTCCTATGCTCTTTCGCACTCTACAAATCACCTCGTATTCGCCTTGTCAGATATGGATATCGGACATCAGCACTTGCATATATCAGTTTAAACAAAGAGGGTTTTTATCAGATGTCCCCAAAGGGACACAAAGAAGGTTTATGTATATTTGCCACATGTTTCAGATACACGACAGTTTGACACGCTTATGATAGAGGCCAAGGATTATTGTAAGTTATCGTAAGTTTATTACAGTGTGTTTTAATTCCATGGTTAGTGTGTTTGATTCTTAAAAAGTAACAAAGGTAACTCTGACTAGGAGTAAGTTAAAGTTTGATTACCGGTGCAAGAGTTGGCAATTTGGCACATCGCAATTAAGAGCCATCTCCACGCTTCAATGTAATCGCCATAGGCGTACAATAGTGCTACAAGAGACTTTAACGAATTCCTTTTTTTGTTTCGATTGTGAGAAATTGTGTTCCGCCATTAACTTCATCAATGAATGTATTGAAGCAAGGTAGAAGCATAAGACTTATTAACACCAAATCGTATTTCAATATTATAAAACCAAGTCTTCATTATAACAATTCAGGCAGAGCAAATACACACTCAAGTACAATTTTAGGGAATTTAGGCTCTGTTCTTTTGGACTTAATTTCAGTTCAGTTCAGTTCAGCTCCATCAGTTCAGTTCAGTTCAGTTCAGCACCATTCAGTTCAGTTCAATACCGTTCAGTTCAGTTCAACCAATTCCAAGAAAAGAAGCTGCTTTTATTTGAATCTTCATAATATAACCGAAGGACTTGACAACGTATGCATGCAATAATGAAACGCAACCAGCCATTTATCATAAAGGATCATGTGCGATGACGAAATCGCTAGACACTGACAGTGAAACGAGAAAACTGATCCATCAAAGCCTAACAAGTAACAACCGAGAATAATTTGTCACAGGCGGAAGCAAGTAGAAACACAGCTACAATTTGGAGAATATGAGAAACTTAGCTAGGAGTACACATCTTCAGTTTTAGAGCAAAACGCCAATACTTGGCCAATCTCCACCATACCTGCATCATAAAACTCCATTCCCAGCACTGCAGCGGACATAAAGCTAAAATTTACCGTGTAAATCATCAAAATTTGAAAGCCTAGCTTCAGATAAGACGTTACTTACAAAATCTCTTCTTCAAAAATACAACTATTTGTCTATTTCAAAGCAGGAGACGAGTACACCTAATTCTCAGTAACATATCAAGTTTAAGCGAAACCCATCTTCACAGACCTAATATTACAGCTGGAGAAGGCCAAAAGTCTGGATAAAAACACGATCATGGGACTATGTGACTTAGCTTGGGATCTAGGATTAACCGTCAGTTGAAACTCGTAAACAACATTCCCCCTTCAATGACTATGTCAAGGAAATCTAGCCTATATGAAATGTAAATACCATCAAAATATAATAACTCGCAGCATATGCAAAGCATTAAACTTTTAAAGTCTAAACCGCCAAAAACAAAATGAGAAATCTCAAACAACATCCAATGTAACAACAACATTTCATAAACAACAACGAACAAACATCCATAAAAAGCACAATTGATCCTCGATAAAACAGCAACATTTGATGAACAACAGCGAACAAACATCCATACAAAGCACACACTTGATCCTCGGTCCTCATAAACCGAATACAACCGAAAACCGATTAAACTTTATTGATTATTGATAGAACAAGTCAAGTTTATTAAACTAAGTTATCATAATTAGGCTTATTAAATTAAATCGTCATAATCATGCCTCATAGGTAATGTTATTGATCACTTCTTGCTGCCTCCTTCACCTGCTCCGCTTGCAGCTTTCTTCGCCATCTTTTCCTGCAACGCCTTCGCATCCCTACCGCCAAAATCAACAAATGAAACTTCAATTTCCACAACCACAACAATGCTACAACGACGACAACAACAGCAGTAAAAACAACAATAAGTACAAAATCAACACAATCAAATACGATATCATCAACAACAACAACAGCAGCAACAACAATAAAAAGAAGTCAACAACAATCCTAAGAATCACCGTCATCAAGGACAGCAGCGATGAAAACAACTGAGCACGGATTAAATTCCTAAGCACCGTCATTAAGCACGATGACAGTATGGGACAATAATCGATTAAGCACCGATTATGGACTGAGCACGATGACAATATGGGGGAGCACGGACTGAGCACGGATTGAGGGGCAGTGACGGCGAGGGAGGGAGGCTAGTATCGATCTTAGGATCTCGTTACAGAACTCGGGGTCAGACTTAAGGGCATAGTTAAGAAAAACCTTAGTAATCTCAGCAACATTATCCTCGGACACCATAGCCATAAGAAGACGCAGCGCGGGAGGCGAGGGGCAGTGACGGCGAGGGAGGGAGGCGAGTGTGTGTGTGTAAGCGAGGGAGGGAGGCGACGGTGACTGCGAGGGAAGCGAGGGAGAGTGTAGGCGACGGAGCACTGAGCGAGATGAGAGCACGGCGAGCACGGTGACGGAGATGAGAGGCAAGCACGTCGGATCTAGGGTGACCGAGATGAGAGTGTTGAGAGTGTTTGTTTCTTCGATCTAGGGTTTTTTTATGTAGTGAGAGTGTTGTGAGGGAGACTTGTAAGGGAGAGTGTTGCCACGGGTTTGTTTTTGGTTTTTTAAATTAAAATACCTATAGTGGCGGTTTCTATTAAGAACCGCCACCAAATCAACCAAAATGAAAAATTTCTGGTGTTAGAAGTGTCGAAATTTTACGTCGTTTTTTTATACAACTGCCATAAAATGACCTTTAGTGGCGGTTTTAGCCAAGAACCGCCACAAAAGTTGAATACTTTTGTGTCGGTTTATTTGTTAAACCGCCATATTAATACTCTCATTGATATTTTGTGTCGTTATTTTTAGGAACCGCCACCATAGCTGCGACACGATAGGTATTTTTTCTACTAGTGAGTTGTGAGAAGAATAATAGCATTGGAGGAAAAAAAGTAAATGGTTTACTTTTCGAGGAGAGAGAGTGTATTGGAGAGCTAATTAATCTTTTCTAGTAGATATCTTTAGCATTGTACATGCATGCTCTAACTTTCTTCTATCCATCCGTTTGATGGCATATTTATTCCAAATGGCCACAATAAAGTGCTAAAAGTATGTGAAGTTAGTTATGAACCAATCATCGATTTTCGTATTTCAACCATCATATTAAGGTTCTCGTTATGATGTTCTTATAATATGATATCAAAACCTCAGACTAGCTCTGAAGTCTCTAAGTGCAGTTCAATAGATTCTTGGGTGCCACATTATTGACAATGTCTTGTAATGTCCTTGTTCATGTGTGACACCTACTTATGGAGTATTAAGCTTGACCATCATCGTAAAATTTTGGTTAACGTGATTTTTTAATGGAAGGCAAATTTTAGTTTAAGACATGTATATTTGTCTTAAGTTTAAAACGGGTCATAGTGTGAAGAAGACAAAAACAAAATGCATAGAAAAAAACAAAAGATTTGTCTTTATGCACAAGTTGGATAATATTTGATCTGTTTAATTGTTAAGACGGATAATCCGTCATAAGGGAGACTTATTGTGGATCGATGAAAAGTATTTAGTGGTCTTTCTTACATTGAATTAGTGTTTTAGTGGTCTTTCTAACATTGAATTAGTGTTTTATGTAGTTAACTTGTTGGTTTTGGAATACTTTTGCTTTTGGTAAACTACAAACTTCAATATAATTAGTATCTTACTATATGCTTAATTAGGACAATAAATAACGTACTTACGTACACCAACAAATGTACGTGGTTAACATACTTTATAATGACGCACTCTTTTGGAAGATTCCCCTTGTATTGTCTTTTTGGTAATTTGCGTTTGTGGTTTTAAAATGAAGATTAATGAATGATTAATGTGAAGCCACCTAAATTTTATTGAATTAAGATGAACATAATTAAAATAATTGACGTAAATTATGAAAAAAATTACGTGTATGCCACTTTGGATACACAAGATTCATGAAATGAAGAAAAAATATGCTAACTACGTACAATTTGGTTAAATCATCTTGTGGTGGATTGGAAATGTCATATTTAGCAATCATCTAATCACTTATTAACAATTTTTCAACTCGGTAATAAATTTAGTTTAACATTTCATCTCAAAATAGGTCATCACTGCTTTTTAACTAGATTTTAATCTTTAAGGTCTTATATAGCCTCAAATTATTAGTAACACCTTAACTTGCAAAACCTTGATAATTAAATTGGTCACATATAATTATAAGACCAAACCAAAATAAATATGGTCTAGTCTAAGGTCCATGAGCTAGTATTGAGGTTATTCTGATCTGGTCCCCTGTCATAAGGTCTTGGACTGAAACAAATAGATCGTGGTTCATACTATTTATCAAATAAAATAATTACTTCGTACTTATCAACAAAGATAGTTAAGTTTAGCGAAAATTTGTAATTACTCCCTTATAAATATATTTTTTCTAAAATTACTCCTTTATATAATTTTTTTTTTTTTTGAAATTACTCCCTTTTAAAACACTTTTATCTAAAATTGTTCCCAAATTTCATTTTCGGTCAAACAAAAGTGGAATGTTTCGGTTTAATTGAACATGTTTAAGAAGTAATTAAATTAATGTACTCCTAAATCCCTAAGATAAACATGTTCAAATTGGCTGAAATATTCCACTTTCGTTTGACCGAAAATGAACTTTAGGGGCAATTTTAGATCAAAAGTGCCTTAAAAGAAGTAATTTAAAAAAAAAATTATGTAAGGGAGTAATTTTAGAAAAAATGTATTTATAAGGGAGTAATTACGTACAAATTTTCCCTTAAGTTTATAACAAGACATTTTTTCTATTTACCTACATATATTTTTAAGTAGGATAAAGTTTTTGAATCTGATTATGAGTCATCATTTGATTCATGTCGTCTGATTCACATATTCTTGATTTAATTTTAATTTAGACTAACATAACAAAATAAATATAACCCAACCTTTAATTCAAGTATTTTTAGACATTTTAAATTTTAATCACAAAATTTAGTCCGATTCAATCCAAAACGAGAACAGCGAATTATGAAACACCTTTAATCACGGCTGATATTATTCTAAACCATATCCTATAAATATGACGTAGAAAAGCATGCAAAAATCCGAAGATAGTTGCTAGGTTCATAACTTTACGTCTCCATCTAATTATCAATTCTAATATCATATGCATGCTGCCTCATTAATGATAACCCTACTTAATTTAATTGGCAGCAAAGTCTGAAAGTTAAGACGTAGAATTATAATTAATTAGCTTAATTCAAACCAACTTACAAGTTAGTCCAACACGTTTTTTGTATCACACTAGATTTTCATTAAGACGGTCTTATTATAATAATAGGGTAATGGAATGTATGTAAGATAACTTATTTTTACTTACTATGTGAAAAAATGTTAATAGTACAAAACAGTTGGTCTCTTGTGCGAGTGTGAGACCGCCTCAAGAAAAAAAAGGATAAAAATGAAATTGGAATTAAGAATACGGAGCAACTAACTGATTATGTGAAAGGTCTCACGATAACGTGTATATATAAAATTAATGATCTTATTATGTGAAAAGTCTCACGATAAATTATTATGAGATGATAACATTTGCAAAATTTATATGTTTATTAGGATTAATTAATTATTTGATTTCTCAACTTCGAGAGGGTTCATATAGTGGATGTCTATTTCGCATGAGTTGAAACTTTAGACTTGCGTTGTTTTTTTATGATCATACATCATCAAACTTATTAATTAAGCACTAATTAATTATTGTGTCTAATAATGTGGTCCATAGACCATAATCATCCATACTCCATAGACTGATTATTTATGTGTTTGAATTTCGAGTGTTTACTTTTTCAATTTTCATTTTATGAGAATAGATATTAACAAAGAAAATAAATTATCTCACATGGAAAATTCACGTGCAATAAGTTGTATTTATATGAAAAATCAAACAAATTTCTAAATCACATAAATGTACATGACTCAAGAAATTTTTTCAATTTGAATAAAGAAATAATTACGTACATTATTTCCTACAAACTACAATAATATCAACCAAATAACTATTGAGTTACTATATAATCAATCTCGTGTATAGCAAACTAGTGTAATTTTATTTAGACCATTAATAAACATATGCTATATACCCTCTCTTTTGGATTGTCTTTAAAACTTTCTTTCACAATCACTTAAAAAATTATATACATACGTGACATGGTCCACTTAACTTTTAATATACATTTGGTTTTTTGATTGTGAGAGGAAAAAAGAAGACGATTAAAGTAACTGTACGTCCATAAAAAAGAACGGTGATAACATTACAATTTTGGTGCCGAATATTGTTTGAAAGTAAAAAATTGATAGAATTTGGAACTTATTATATAAAGAAAGTTGGCAGCATGATATGTTAGCCGTTACTTATTAAGTGAGATTTTTATGAGTAGATTAGGGGGACTAGTTAGTATTATAGGTTTGGCAACCATCAAAGTGTAAGCATGTTATCTCGTTTCTTTTCTTTTTGTTGTTTACGGAAGGAATCGCATATTTGGGTTTGAATATTTGATTGCTTACAAAATTGGAAGTATTGTTATGCATTTTGAACTTCTCGAGTATCTAGTGTACGTTTTAAAAATAGGGAAAAAGAAAAAACGATTTTTCTAACATGTGCCCTAAGGGCACGTGTTAAGAAGTTATATAAATAAATAATTTGAACATATAATTATCATGAGAAATTGAAATATATTCTCATTGTTACCATTTTTAGTGATGGAATATTCAAATTTTTTCCCAATATGACTTCTTAACATGTGCCCTTAGAGTACATGTTAGAAAAACCGTTGTTGATTTTTTTAATCAAGGGCTAAAATTAAAAGTATCAAGCAAATTTATTTTTTAAAGAAAACATTGCCCATAATTTCTAACCCTTGGATGTACGCTGAAGTAATTTGGGCCCTTGGATGGGTGGGTACTGGACCATCCAGTACCAAAATGGTACTGGAGAGGATGCTCATGCCCTACCGACTTACAGGAAAGGCCAACTAGATTTTGAGCTGTGTCGAATTAATACAACGTACCGTTAGGGTCGTGTTTGATTTAGTCAAAGTCTTTAGTTATTAGTTACAATTCGAGTCAGATTTGCTATCCAAATGGGATCTATTACGGGTTAAATATTACGCCAAATCAAATCGAACCCAAACATTTTAAATTTACATAAGATGATCTCACAAAAAATTTAGGAAAATTCTACGTTATAACCCTAAGTTTTCGACTTTTCTATGTTGTAACCACTACTGTTGGAAATCCACGTTGTAACATTTATAGGTACCCTATGTAGTGGAACAGTGGGCGTGTGAACACAAACCTACAGTCAACACGGAAAAGCTTTTAAACCCTACCTAAAATTCTTCGTAGCCCACAATAAGCTGACACGCGGCACAATCACAAAGTACCTGACAGAATATTATGGCACGTGTCACCTTCCCATTGGATGAGTCCCCATAATTAAATCCACCTTTTAACATCACACCCAAAATCATTTACCGAAAATTATCACAAAAAAAAAATCATTTACCGGAAATTTTTAATTAAAAAAAAAATATCACCTCCCAATTTACCAATATCGTATCACATCGTAAAATCAGTATATATCAAACAAAAGTTAGTAATTATGTGAAAGATTTTTTAATAATTTTATTTTTAAACAATTTCGTATAAGAATTTTATCAATTTATCATTCTTTTACATTTTTCTTAGATATTTTATTTTATTTGTATTTTTAGGTAAAACTTTTGTATTAATCAGTGTAAATTGACATTTTTCATTACTACTTTACTAGTATAAAATAAAATCCGATATGATCTAATTAATTATCAAAACAATCTAGCTAAAATTATTTTTTTTCTCATCGATTTCCAAGGATCAGTTGACTATAATTTTATAGAATAATAAATTTACTCTCATTTTATGAATAAAGTTAAAGAATATGGAGTAAAATTTTTAAAAAATATTTCTTATATTTTACGTACCATTTATTTGGCAATTTCTCACAAATCGATACAAACACAAACGTAAATAAATACTCCCTCCAAACCAATATATTGTCAAAGTTTCGAAACTCTGATCGTAAATAATTTAAAAAGTATAAAGAATTATATTATCACAATAATATATTTACATTTGTTATTAAAACATGTTTCCTAAAAATCATATTTTTGACAAAGAAAAGTCACATATTAACGGCGAAAAATACGGTCAAAGTGCCGCATTGGAGACCATACAAATAGTAATCGGGAGAGAGTAGATAACTGCAAATTTAATGACTAAAATACCCCAAATAACACAAATTCTCATTTAAGATAAGTATATCCATCTTAAGTTTAAAATAGGTCAAGTAATTAGAATAAAATAAAAAACAAAATATAGAAATAAAAGCAAAAAAACTTTATCATAAATATAAATAACATAATATTTAACTCGTTTTAAGCTTAAAACAGATATATCGTCGTAAGGAGAAATTATTGGACAAATAAAATGCACTAAACAAAACTAGAAGGCTACTTCCTCTCCCTATATAAAGCACACTCTCAACAATGCACCAAACCAACCCAAAAAAAACATTTTTTTCAAAAAAAAGTGAGGTTTGAGTGTCTCCCTTCTTTCTTCACCCCAAAACTCTCAAAAAATTAAGCGAGCCTTCAGATCTTTAATTACTTCTTAATCATTCCTTAATCTCTTTTATTACTCCTTTTAATCTCCGTTTGATTTTTGACGTTACATTTTTTAACCGTCCGAAAATCGAACCTTCTTCTTAATTTTTTTTTTATAAGTGTTTCTTAAAAATTTGAATCTCCTAGAGATACATTTTTTTTTTTTAAAACTTTATTTTCTATTTTTACTCGGAAAATTATCAACAACTTTTAAGAGGGTAAATTTTTGCTCCCTCAAAGTTGTGTCCTTATTTTGAAAGAGAAGAGATCTCTATTTGTTTCTCATTCTCTTGCTTTTCTCGTTTATTTTTTTTGTTATTTTACACCATCTTAGTTTTACGGTTTTTTTAACGTGTGTACGCTATTATTGTTTGTTACTCTAACCTGTTTCTTGACTTTTTTTTTATTAAGCTACAGGTTGCCCTATCATCATCATCATCATCATTTTACCCTATATTACCATAACTAATTTACTTTTCACTTTCACCATTAAAAAAAAAAACCAAAAAAAATGGCTACGATTGATATGTTATTTAGTGATATTAATATTAATAATAATAATTATAATAATATTAATAATAATAGTGGTAATGAGCTCATGGAAGCTCTTTCACCTTTCATTAAAACTACCTCTTTCTTCGATGGTTGCTTTGACGAGCAGGCCCACTTTTATGGGCCCACCCATCTCAGCCCAATCCCAAGCCCAAACCCAAGCCC
>JAUEKU010176260.1:0-10272 GCA_032274805.1 Gypsophila paniculata | reverse complement strand
TCACCATCCGGTAGAGAAAACCCGGACAGTGATACTTAGCCTATTAATAACACGCAAATTCTCATTAAAGACGAGTATATTTGTCTTAAATTTAAACGGGTCAAGTACTTAAAATAAAACAATAGCAAAATGCATAGACAAAAGCAAAAAGTTTATCTTATATGCACAAGTGAAGAGAAATTCCATTTTAACCTTAAGACGGATATACCCATCTTAACAGAGACATACATACGGTTAATAATATGCATTACAATTGGAGAAAGAGTTATGTTAAAAATTATAGGGGTAAGTTGGTTAATTAGTACGGTATAATATAAGCTACTAAGAAAGGAAAGTTAGACAAATAAATGATACACCCAAAATAAAATATGTAAACAGATAACCAAAACGAATGGAGTAGACAATTATTGATCGAAATAGAGTGATAAAAAAGAAAGGAAAATTGCAAAAGGACGTATATATATATCTTTGGTGTTTATGCGTTTAGTTGTTCTTTGAATTATTCATTCTTTGTTTTATTCATCTAGTTAATATCATTATTGTATGTGTTGGTCCTATCGTTAAGTGACATTCGTTAACCCGACGATTAATTTCCATTCAAAAATTTAGTTGGATAATTGCAACGTTTAATTTATGTCATTATGTGTGTGATCAATATAATTAGAGTCATTGTTTAATATGATTGTACTTTATATATTCGATGTAAGTAGTAAAGTGATCAATTGAATCTTCTTCTCATCAACACTTGTTTAGTTAACTATAAGTATCTTAATGGTATTTATGTTAGCTTCATTAATATTATGAATTTGAGGCCGCTTAAATGGCCGACGAGAATATATGAGTGAAAAAGCAATAAGATCGAAAATAAGTAAACCTGGCCTAGGGCGGAACTAGACCTACCCGATTAGACATATTAGACTTATGCAATTTTTTCGTCGTACAATTTTTTTTACGAATTTGATAAGACTTATTTTCGAAATCAGATTACCCGACTCTAGAGTATTACACTATAAAAATTGCATCAGCAATGCTATACAAAAACGAAAAAAGAAAACATTTTCACTAATCTTATGCAATATGGCAAATTCTAAAATAAGACCGGTTCATGCAATATTAATATTAATCATAAAGAGAGAAACATTTATCATATATGGAGTACGTACGTAATATGATTTGGAAGTACACAATACAACACCACCTACAACATTTTTATTTGTATTTATTTATTTTTTGATAATTACAACATTTTAATTAATTTAATCAAATAGAAACACATCTTTTGGTAGGAGAATCAGCAAATTTGAGAGTTTCTTGAATTAACTTACGTGCTTTTCTACTTCTAATCTCAATTCTCATACTCTCACTCTTTTCAATTTCATTATATTCATCATAAGCTTTCTTTGTCTTCAATGACTTCAATACCTTTGTCTTCAATGTGTCTATCAATCTCTCTAATCCCATTTTCACCATCTTGTTTCCTGCAAAAATATTATATTATATTATACGGAGTGTATGTTTATAATGCTCAATAAATAACTGATTAAGATCGAATGAGACTAATAATTAAATTTAGTGATATGATAGACAAAGAGGGGTATGTAAGTCGTAAGGTAACTAACTATTTCAAAAAAATTACTAGATTTTATATATAGAACGAATTATAAAAGAAAAATGTTTCTTCAGACTATCCTTGTTAGTCTCATTCGATCAACGCTCGCTAAACATTTTGAATTTTACTCCGTATTTGAATTGGCAGCCCTGCCAAACATAAGTACTTCGTATAATAATAGATAGTAAAAGCAAAATTACGTTGTACTCTATCATATGAGTATCGAGTAATAAAATTAAAAAGAAAAGGCAAAGTGGTAAGTGCAAACCTTATTATAAGACGTATACTCCGCAATTTAATAATTGCGAAAAAAGGGTAATGAATATTATGAACAATTTTACTGTATGAAGTATAAGGTAGTTTCTAAGAGAGAAAAAAGAAGAAATAACAAGTGAGAATATATATGCTTAATTATGAACAAATAAATTAAATGAAGCGTCGCTATGAAGGCACTCCATAAGCCAAGAAATTTGGTGGAAGAATGAACGACCACACACATATTATATATAGTACAAAACGTAATTAAAAGTGTAGGACACTAGGTATGCTAGGACCATATATAAAGTGATTACGATTATTACACATAAGTTTTCAAATAAAATTGTCGTATGACGTACAATGTAGCTTTATAATCATAATACTTTTGAACTTTGCATTTATGGTACAAAAGTAATAAAAAAAACTAGTGTATGATATGTACAGTATGTTGTGTTACAACGATGTTACAAGAGACTTGCTCGTCAATTTGTGATATATAATTCATGTATGGATGGTAGTAAATCATGAATAACGGGTTGCATGTAATTGTTCTAATCTTCACTTGTTAAATGTTGATGACTAAGTACTCATGCAAGTGTTATGTGTAACAAATTAGATTTTAAGTAGATTCTAGGTTATTTTTGCATGATTTGGCTTAGGAGTATAGGTACTCCTTATGTAATTAATAATGTTATTAAAAAAATTTCATGAATTATATATATAGGTTCTAATTCTCAATATAATTTATACTCTCTTTATCTCGGTTAATTGTTAATTAATTTTTTATGTTAGAGAAATTTCAAATATAAACAACAGTCGATTGAAATCCGTTGATATTAATTTAATTAAAATGCATTTTCCTTATTATATATATACACTTAAGAAGTAACATTAGACTTCTCTTTGATACTACTCCTAATTTTGGGGTACTCAATTGTCGATATATAACCAAATTAAATGATATAATTTCAATGATCAATCACACAATGACATATATGCTTGTTGATTGTGGCATGTATCCACTTTTTCTTTTTAATACTCATGTGTCCTTCATGTGTTAGTTGAAGAATTAGAAGGTTTTTGTACTCATGTACCACAACATCATATCATCAATTAATTATGAAAAGGTTTTTGATTGAAAATGGTTGGAACACCTCACCATAATTATGAGCGGATACAGTGTCGAATCTTGGAATAAAAATTAATCGAGATAAAATAAATTATATTTCGAAATTCAAATTTCGATACTTAGTTATCGATTGAAATAGTAAGGGTTAGGTGTTAGTCAGTTGTATGTGTAAAACATACTCCGTATCAGTCTTATTATGTTATGTATGTATCCCATTTCATTTAAGAGATCATACGCAAAACTAGCTATGTATTACTGTAATAACTGTTTCCTCCACAGAAAATAATAATTCTTTTTAAATTTCGATGTTATATATGAAACGGGAGTGATTCTTCGACAAGATCGTTGTATTGTGATTAAGGGGGTATCATTTGTAACTTAAGTGCGACCATATCGTTATTATAATGTGAACAATGGAACATTATTGAGTAAATTAAATTGTGATCATGTTTACAGTACACTTCTAATAGTAGTTACAATTATTTATTTAATAACGTTAAATGTCAATTAGATTAATTGGTAAAATTATGAGATTCATACACATAATCTGTGTATGCCATCAAAATCATTAATGATTTTCACACTTTAATCCCGAATAATTCTTTATACATATTATACGACGATTGTATTGAAAATTTTGGTGAAACAAGAGTGGTCATGGTGTTTCTTTCATTTTCTTCTTAATAAGAAAAAAACAAGGTGTTCCCATGACGTATCAATGTTTCACTAAACAACTTTGGTAGCTTGTTCTTGGATACATTACTAGCTTTTGGATTCCTATTTATCAATTGTCATGAGAAAATTCTTCATTGTCTTAGATTGTGGATAATATTCCTTGTATATCTTCAAAAAAATTTAGCCTTAAAATATTTTATTTCAACCTTCTACTGACCATTAGATTGACAACATAAAACAAATTTGGGAAATTTCGATTTGGATTGACCAATCTTATCTAATTCGATTTGTACCCAAAGAAACGAATCTGAATATACTTTCACAGTTTCGCGTCTAAAGCTGTTTGCCTGTTTTAGATATTGGAGTGTTTGTTAACAATAGTGTGTTGACTTCAAAAACATGATTGATGAGGCATCAATTAGGTCATTTTTTTTATAATTATTAGAACAAAAGTTAAACATCTACAGAGAGTAGGGTACAAAACATAAAAAACAATTTAAAAAAGGCCGAAAACACACCGATTGAAACAAAAGAAAGATAACTCCCGACAAAGATTCTAAACATCCTGTTATATGAAATCACTCCACAAAAATTCTTCAATTCCAACGAGCCTAGGCATGTAGTAGTATTTTGTTAGACGAGTAGTATTTTGTTAAAAAAAAAAAAAAAAAAAAAGCATGATTATACGTGTTGTATACATGGTCTTGGCCAAGTACGTCGTACTAGACCCATTTATCAAGTCTTTTGATCACCTTCATTCACTTATTTCTTTGATTATCAAGTCGTGGTGTAGGCTGTAGCTGACAATAAAAGGTTGTATAATCTTTAAATTGAATAATTCTTCTAACAATTTACTTTGTAATGTTTGTAATAATAAAAAGTTAATGAAACACTACTTTATGTCATTGACAATATTTATTATGTTGTTAGTCTCAAAAAACATATTTATTATGTTGTTGTTTTAACCATACCCAAGTTGGTACGATTCCATATTTTGATAGTTATATCGTCGTCCTTTTAATTTTGAGAAGTACAATTAATTAAACACTTTCTGAAACTTTGATGAGTTTCGTAATCATAATATTCATATAATGTGGATCATTATGAATGAATATACTACAATCACCATATTCATATTTCTGCAATTTTCCTACAACTACATTATAGGATGTAATAATAATGAAAATTTGGAACAATTTCAAAGTCGATAATCTTATTCATATATATAGAACAATATGGATGTCTCATAGCTAAACAGCACGTGGCTATTAATTTCCAAATAACTTTTCATTTTCATTTCCGTTTTTCTGTACAAAATAATTTTAATAACAAAATTGTAAAGAGGTCTTTATTAATCCATGTGTGAGTTCCACATTGATGTGTGAAGGAAAATAATGAGCACTTTATAAGACTACGGATTATTCCTCTCATTGTCAATTGATTTTGGGATAAAATTCTCTTGGACGTATCAAGTGAGCTCTCTTTTCTTCCTCACTGGTGTGGCCCAAGCCCCGATTTCACATGGTATTAGAGTTTACGGTTATATCCTGAGTCTCTCATTGAAAATTGGGCCAATTATGCCAAGGTTTCACTAATATCATAGCCCACATTTATATCTTGAGTTTATCATTGAAAACAGGGCCAACTATGCCAAGGTTTCACTAATTCATGCCATAGATTGAGAATAATTTTACTTTGAACCTGATTCATATACTTCTCCAACCGTCAATTAGTTTTGAAATGTATACCTCTTAAATTTATCGAATGAACTCTCTTTCTCACGAATTGAATGTGACCCAGACACCGGCCAATTTTACAAAAACCTTATATTATCTCCCATTATTTTAATAGTCGGCCGAGACTTCAATGTCCCGACCATCCTCACGTCTCAACTCAAGTGTTCAATGAGGCATTTAGAAGCTGTCATAAATTATTATTTACTCAAATAATAATGTCATCGGTGATTAGTTATTATATCAAATTATTATATCAAACGACGACTTCGCTAAAAAAAATATATTGGACCATAATATGATACGGAATGCGTGCTCCATGTACATCTTTGTAATTTCTAACGTTTATTATAATATACTCGCATATATATATGACGATTTTATTTTCGAAATAAGTTGTTTTACGAAAATTATTATGTATAAATAAAATTATGATACTTTCACGTTACATCATTATTAGATTCATGACTAAAAATGTTGTATAAGGATATATACTTCATACAAAGTAAGTATACTGTTATGTATTTTAAGAGTTATAAAGTGTTAAACAGAGAAGTAAATGTCTCGAAAAAAAAATACCGAATTTATATTTAATAAATAAAAAAATAGGAGCACAACTTATCATAATTTATCATTATAATTAATTAATTAATTAGTTGGATCTTGAACGTGAGAAAAGACTTGCATTCACGACCAATAATAATAATAATAGTAATAATTGGATAGAAGATGTCAGTCTAACTTTACGTAAAAATAATCAAATCATATTCTTAAGAAGCTTCATTAGTGTTTCACCATCTAATGACGTTGACTATGAAAATACTAATTCAAATTTTGAGTTAATGACTCTAATTTGTTTATGATATTAAAGTACTATGTTCGGTTAAGGGTATTTTTATTGAGTAACTCTCATGTGCGACGCTTTTATTCGTATATGAATGGATAGTTTTTGTTTAACATATGATTATTTTAATGTTTATTGTAACCATTAATATTAGGTTAATATATAGTATACGAAGTAATAAAATTAGCTTATAAGTACACTACATTAATGACTAGAAGAAAAGAATCAAGTAGATCATCGTCGACTCATTGGATTCACAGGCATTACAACATCTTTTAAAACAGATATATCCATTTACAGTTAAAATGTGGCAATAGAATAACATTCAATCATTTATTATTATAGGAGTATTTGATTTGTTTTTACAATAATATGTGAAAATAACCTACCTTTTAAGACGTACATATCCATCCTGAATAAGAAGTTGCTGACTCATAATGTAAAATTATGTCCAACTAAGCAAGGTTCAAACTTCAAACATGTCACTATATATATACTTAGAATATTAATCATCCCTAGTACTACCTTATTATTTTTCTACTTCAAAATCAATGGAAAAAAAACCACCCAAATTTCACAACCATAAAACCAACACAAAAATTGTCCTACAATTCACATTTCCATTAATTTTATTTATTGTAGTAACCCTACAAATATCCAAAAATGTCACCATACTAAAAAACACTACAAATATAGATATTCATAATATTTCTAATGTTATTACTACTCCTATCATACAAAATCAAACTTCAATTACACAAGAAATAATTTTGATACCGAAAAATAATACTAGACCCAAATGTGATTTATTTTCGGGTCAATGGGTCCCAAACCCGGAGGGTCCATATTACACAAATACAAGCTGTAACGTGATCCAAGAGCACCAAAATTGCATGAAATTTGGTAGACCCGATACTGAATTTATGAAATGGAGATGGAAACCTGATGGATGTGACCTGCCTATATTTGATCCGACCCGTTTTTTGGACATTCTTAAGGACAAGTCCTTAGCATTTGTTGGTGACTCCGTTGCTAGGAATCAAATGCAGTCTTTAATTTGCCTCTTGTCTCGAGTAAGTTTTAAAATATTTTTGTTAATATATATGGAGTATTTTTTTTTCTAATTCTATGTTTACTTTTTTATTATATTGAGTATTATTTTATGTTTATAGTAATTTATTTTCTCATAATAATAATAATTAAGAAGTTTATATGGTGATTAATTAGATAGTCATAAGTGTGGACTAAATATAGAAAATTACAATTAGTCAACAGGTGTTTCTAGATTGGCAAACCTACTCCCTCACATGCAATCTCATCACAATATAATTCACGTTATTATAGGCCACTTTGCTAGGCGTGATCATCGTTGGACAATCGATTTTTTTTCATGAGATGGGTTTACGTATGTAACACGGTTTTAAAATTGTATCTAGAATAATATTCAAGCTTGCAATTATTTATATTGAGAATTTTATTTCGTAAAAGAACTACGTATGAAATTCTATTATTTAAAATTTATTAGAGTTGAATCGAACTGAACAAAAATACTTATCTAAAACTGAATTATTAAACTAATGTAAGAGCAAAGACGTGTTATTAGCCTTACCGAAGAAAAGCCAGATAATACTCATAATTATTTTTCTCATTTTAGCTTGGGTAGTGTTAATTATCAATTAAATTTTAGCTTATCGACGTTAATTACTTTTTATATCCCTTTTTTTTATATTTTGTAGATTAAATGATGATCCTCTTGACAATCATGCAAAATCATAAAATCAATAATAACTTTCTTAGATGACATTTGAAAAGAATAAAATGAAGATGGCCCTTAATACTTATATTTTAATTTGAACTTCTTATGTTGCTCAGATAGTAAAAAAAATAGTCTTATACAATGTTTTGGGTAAGATCAACACTGCATGCATTTACATTTTAACAACCTATTTACTAAATCTTCATCGAACGTCATATAATTTTTCTACTATAAAACGATTTTACAAAAGACGTATTTTGTGTCATTTATGTAGGTGGCAGATCCAAAGGATGTATCCAATTCAACAGACGATAACTTCAAACGTTACTATTATCAAGACTATAATTTTACAATAGCTATATATTGGAGCCCATTTCTTGTAAAAACCCAAGAGAATGACCCAAATGGGAAGCCCAGTAAGAGCTTCATGGGCCTATTTCTCGACGAGCCCAACGAGGCGTGGACGGCCCACATTAGTAAGTACAACTACGTCATCATATCGGCGGGCCATTGGTTTTTCCGACCACTTATATATCGAGAAAAGGGTAAATTCATTGGTTGTCGCTATTGTGAACTCGATGGGCTGAGGGAATATTCCCTTTCATATGGCTATAGGAACGCGTTTAGAAGTGCGTTCCGAGCCATATTTGAGAATAAGGATTTTAAAGGGAGTATTTATTTGAGGACTTTTGCTCCATCACATTTTGAAGGTGGAGAGTGGGACCACGGTGGGGATTGTCCAAGGAAAATGCCGTATAAAAAAAACGAAACTAATTTAGAAGGCGAACATTTGGATATGTACACGTCTCAAATTAAGGAGTTTAATAAGGCTCGAAAATTGGCCCAAAAATATGGGCGTAAATTTGAACTCATGGATATGACCCGACTAATGTTGATGAGGCCGGACGGGCACCCGAGTACATTCGGGCGTCCGCCGAATATGGATTGGCCTAGTGATTGTGTTCATTGGTGTTTACCCGGGCCCATTGATAGTTGGAATGATTTTTTGCTTGAAATGTTGAGTGTCGAAGAAGTGAAGCCTGTTGGTAAAATGGATCGTCTCGCAAATGAAGGTCAATGAAGATGAGAAGATCAAATGTATATGTAGGTTATTGTTGGAATGAAGTTAAAAGGCGATATTGATGCTGACGAGATTGAAACCTGATTATTTGTATTGTCTTAATACTGACGCTCATGACAATCAAGTTAGCTAATATTCATAGCGATAGAAATACACAATACTTTAAAACCATTGTTAAGTGTATGAAAAAACAAGTTTTTAATACAAAAGATTGATAAACAGGATGCTATCGTGATTATATTACTCGTATGTGTTTTCCCACGTTTTGTACTAAAGACGATAAAAAACACTTGCTTGAGGCAGTCCTAGTATGGACCGGTCCAATCGACTTGGTCGAACAAGTTAATTGGTCAAAACATGATTTTCTAATTCATGGATTTAAGTTCAAACTCTTTCAAGGTCAATAATGGACCTAAGTCCACACCTTACTCGTGAATCGTGAATCTCAAGCAAAATTTCATCAAGTTTTGAATGATATCATGTATAATTAAGAGTTTACTTTCCGATGTAAAGTATAGCGTTTACGTGTTTTCAATACTACTCGTATACTACTAAGAAAAAGATTATTAAAAAACAAAAGTCGACTTTATCACAAAAATACCAATGTTGTCTCGAAACGAAATAAAAACATGCATTAACACATACAACACCCACGATACAATTTTGATAAAATCATCTCCCGTAAAATCGTTCCACGTAACCAAAGACGGTTGTAATAATATAGCAACACCCATGCAGTGATCACCAAATGGACGTTAAATTACAACAAACAGTTCATCAATTAACAATAAAATCAGCAAGTACACTTCACTGAAAAATCCCCAAATTTTTATTTGACCTAATTTTAGCTAATTTTAACCACCTGTAAAAATGTCTCTAAATTTCATGACATCCCTCATTTTTTCTTGGGATTTTTCACATACCCATCTGTTCAAACACCCTAAAAAACTGGAATTACTAGGTAAAAGTTTTCATTTTTCCTTTTTTTTTTTCTGCAAAAAAAATTAATTTTTATGCTTTATTTTGCATTATTACATTAATTATTAATGTGGGTTCTTGTTTAATTCATGAAATTTGGAGTAATTCTGCTGTAGAAATTGTGATTTCGGGTTTCGATTTTCGGTATTAATTTATAAATTAAAAGATCATAATTTGCTATATTTTTGGGGTGAATTTTTTGCTAGGTT
>JAUEKU010176249.1:0-10701 GCA_032274805.1 Gypsophila paniculata | reverse complement strand
CCGCTACGATCCGAACTCACTTTTGGAGCGGAATAAGAATCCTCAAAGAGGCCCTCCTCCGGTGGCATAATTTTGGGTCAGTTTTATCGGACCCAGGGCGAAACCTGGGCTCTGATACCATGTTAGAATGCAAATGGGCCTGGCCATACTCGGGTGGAGGAGAAAGCCCACTTTACAAGTTCAAGGAAAATCCACATTTCCTAAAATTAATTGGCAATAGGAGAAGGACCCTTGGACTATATAAAGTGAACATTTCTCTTCTCCACAACTAATGTGGGACAACCTCACATGTGAGCATATTCCAACATTGATTTAGCTTGACCATAATAGTTCTTTTAGAGGGCTAAGTTCAAGCTTAGGGGAAGGTGGTCTAGCTCGACACGACCTAAGCTTCCCCTGAATTGGACTGTGGTAGGGTCGAGTCTAGCTTGACCTTACCCTGCCCTTGGCCATGCATATTCCAATTTAATTCTTTATAGCATCCTTATAAAAGACGATGTTATAACACAAATTGTAAAACCGACAATAAATAAAGATCATAGCTCGATTAGTTGAGCTGGACTTCCCTCCCTTGTGTCTTAAATAAACCACACCCTCATTTCCCTCCCTATCACTTACCTTACCACTCCTCTACTCTCTACTCTGTCCCCTCTCTGTACCGCACTTAATTTCCTCATCACCTCATATTATTACATCTACATTTCTATACCAAACAAAACCAACTAATTCTCAAACCCTTCATTTATTTTTTTCCCTCAAAAAAATAAAAAAATGAATAATAGAGGGAAAATGCAAGCATTGTTATTATGCATAGTAATGTACTTCTGCATTGCTGCTGCTGAGTCTCCTTATAGATTCTTCGATTGGAATGTCACTTATGGTACTATTTACCCTCTTGGTGTCCCTCAACAGGTCAGTTTAATTTCTCGACTCGTGGCGGAACCAGTATTTACGGTTTTAGGTGCTTAATACTTGATTGAAAATTTTATGGGAGGCTAGTTAATAATGTGGTACACCCCTAATTAATGAGTTCATCGTACGCGTACAATGGGTTATGTATGACTAAAATGTACGTACTCCATAGCCTCCATTCATTCAAAATTTTAGTTTTAATTTTAGATATCACTTTTTAACACTATTCATTTAAGTAGATAATTGTCGCAATTTCTTGCAATGCATATGAAAAAGTATAGTCATGTAAGATCTTGTTTGACTGTGTCGCAATATGTGTATTGACAAACGTGAAAAAAGTAAATGTACAATTTGAACTTGAGTGGATGGAGGGAATAACTATTAGTGTAATTAGAGCAAAACTATCTACCTTCTCTTACCTTCTCCTCTCACATAACATTAAAATATTATTTATTTTTTGAGAGTAGAAGGTAGAAGAAGGTTGTAATTATATTGTTTTTTTATTGTTACGTGAGAGGAGAAGGTAGGAGAAGGTTGGAAAGGAGAAGGTAGATAGCATCACTCTTATTTATTATAATCACTTTATTATGACATTAGATTAAAAAAATGGGGAGTAGAAGACAAAGGACTCCGGTGGTCAATGAACATGAATTTTGACTATTTTTTAGTGTAGAAATCATTTGACAAAATGTTAAACAGACACAAAAACGGGTATAAAAAGTAGTGATTAAAATGAGTCAAATAGAAAAAAAATATTTCTGAAGTTGAATATTTTATAAGGTAATTTTTTGCACTAAACTTTTCATATAAGTAACAGTAATTAAAATGAAAGAACTAATAAAACGTACCCTGTGTCGAGATGAGACTGCCTAATACGAGTACTTTCACTAGTAACATCATTCTTGGTGTTCTTCTCTAGCCGGCTCGACCTTCTAACGTAACTTTTTTTTTCCATTCTCCCCGGACCTAATTCTCATTCATTCATTCATTCAGTCATGTCCGTGTATTATCATCCATCTTATGTTAACTCATTCATTATGAATATCATACAATTAACACAGTAATTGGATGACATAACAAATTAACGTACCTTGTGTCAACATCATTCTTCTTCTCCTTCTCTTTCCGACTCGACATTCTAACCATCTTCCCCCACCAAAACTGAACAAAACCCTTTATTTGTCGGCCTAGTTAGAGTTAGGGCTTAAATAAGTACTCCGTACAAAATAAAAAAACATTAAAAAATAATAAATAGTAATTTTTTAGCCGTAGTTTTAATAACTAGGTCCAGAAGGTCCAATTAAAACCTTAGTTTTTCATTGGTCAATTGCCAAGCAGATCAAATTTTTAGTCAAGTTATGTGAGACGGATTTATGGGTATAACAACCCGACCCACCACGGTCGTAACACCCCCCACCTAAAGACAAGATGAGAATAATGTGATGCTCACTTTTGGGTCCGTTTTGTCTTCACTGAACCCCAAAAGTACAAGACCTTGTTTTTAAACTGATGGGTTGAAACTCTTATAAGATATCAAATTCTCTCAAATCCTCGATGTGGGATCTTTAACTTTTAAACGGTGGGTGACTGGTGTTCACATAACCACCAAACTCACCATACGGTCGCAACCGCAGGATTACTGTGATACCATTTATAACAGCCCGACCCACCACGGTCGTAACACATCCCACCTAAAGATGGAATGCCCACTTTTGAGTCCATTTTGTCTTCATTTAAGCCCAAAAGTAGAAGACCTTGTTACTAAGGTGGTGGGTTGAAGCTCTTATAGATATATCAAATCCTCTCAAATCCTCCGATGTGGGATTTTAACCTTTAAAACCCATGAGGTGTTAACAATGAGTTGGATCATAACTTAATGCGCTAAAACCCTATAGATGGTGGGTATAACAACCCGACCTAGCACGGTCGCAACACACCCCACCTAAATACGAGATGCCCATTTTTGGATCCGTTTTGTCTTCAACCCATCAGTTTAATAACAAGGTCTTTAACCTTTAAACCCCATGAGGTGTTACAATGAGTTAGATCATAACTTAATGCGCTAAAGCCCTAGAGATGGTGGCTAAGAGTTAGGCCGAATTGATTGACCTGATCCCAGTTGATGAGAGAAGGATCGAGCAAGGTTGGCTCAAATTCAACCCAAAATTTAACTGGTTGATTATTGAAAAACAACAAGAATATGAAAAAAATGAGTGATTCGTCAAGTTGAGCAAAGTCGCTAAGATCTCGACCAGATCCCAACTCTTGTCATTGTTAAAGAAGGGTCAACCCTTAAACCGAATGGGCGAGTCAGACGGATCAAACAAAGGCCCTTCAGACGGGTCGGTCCCATTCGGGCTAGGCTTATCCGCATATTTAGATGATATGAGTACGATCCATTAAACCCGATGTGTAAAATTAGAGCATAGACAAACTTGTATATGTAGGCCCAACTCGTTAACCCGTTTCAAACCGCTTACCGGTGTTCGATTATCTAAAAAACCACGCAACTCACAAGTCACAAGTCACAAGTCACATAATCACAATAAAAAAACAAAAGAGCGCGAAAGAAAGCAAGAAAGGGCAAAAACCAATTCCCACGTTTTTTCTGAGTCATTTCATCAAACACTCGGTGTTCAACACACAACGACGTCGACGTGTTTAGTGTTTACTCATCCAATTTAATCGGTAATCTTATCCATTTGCAATTCTTTTATTATGATTGTAACATTGGTTTTGATTACTGTTTAATTTTTTCTTGGTTGAATTCAAGATTGTTGATTGTGTGAATTATTGAATTTCTGTAACGATAAAGTGTGTGATGAAAATTTTGGTGAGAATGATTGTTCTTGTCATCGAACTTATGATATGGTTGTGATTGTAATTGATTTTGAATTACGTTTTCGAGGGTTATATTATTTTAGCATGTTATTAGGGTTTCCAGAGTCGTCATAGAAACGACTTGAATTGGCGACTCCGGAAACCCTAATACCCTAATACATGTACATTGGCTGAATAATAGTTCTATACGACTGTTTAATATGGATTATTGTAATTGTCTTCGTTTTCGATGATAAACTAAGCCTGTGTATTGTGTAAATAGACGTTGATTTTAATTTCATGAAAAATGTTGGCTGGGATTTGGGTAGGAGGTGTGCTATAGTTTGAGTTGTGAGTAAATATCTTTGGTAGACGATTTGAATTCGCCTTTTCGAGATTATATCGTTTCTGATTTGTCAATGTCAGTGCAAATTATGGCTTGCAGTTGCTAAACTTGTGTTGGTGAGCACTATGTTGGTAACCTGCTGTTAATTCTCATCAATAGATTAGTTACCCGATGTCTTGCCTAAACGACGTCTGGACTCTGGATGATCAGGGAAAATAGCGACGACCGTTCAAATATAGGAAAACTGAGACAGCTGATCAGGCACGTTTAGTAGTCTATCATTGACTCTTGTCGAGGATTCCACTTATTTAAGGTAGTAGCTCGGTACGTCTACATAGTCTTGCTGCTATTCTAAGTGTATTTACCAGAGAAATTCAAAATATCTTGATTTCAACTACAAGCTACCCGTGAAGCTTTGTGGATTGCGAGCTGGTATGATCCTCCATGGGTTTAAACGCTGTTGGAAAATTGGTTTCGAGGATGCAATCTCATCAAACACAGGATGAACCTGGTCTCTTAAGTGATTTAAAGTTTAAACACTCGTCTCTATGATGGTTAATACGTGCAAGTCTTATAGATGTACATGCGCATGTATGTGTTTCTTTGCCGTACATTTATTTGATTGTTCGTGATTCTTCACGGAATTTGAACTCATAATTTTATGTTGCATTCAATTTCTTTTGTGCTAGTGGATTTACCCTTTGGTCTTTGGATTTTGATCAGGCAAGGCTGCACGTGTCTGATCCGCTTACTCTGCCTTAAGCACAAAGTCATATTGTCGCTGGAAGCTCGTACACTAGCTCATTAAGTGATAACTTACACTTCATATATCAAGGTCTGTACTCGAGCAATGGAGGATGTACGTATTCTATGGCCACAATCTTTGCAATGTAAGCTGCTTTTGCCTTCTTATAGTTTCCATAAAGGCTGCTTTGGTGGTCCTATTCTTTAAGTTGCTTTGATTAAATGAATTTCTCACATCAAATATACTGCACTGTTCTATAATCCTTGACATAAATACATGATAATCATCATGGTTGAAGGAACACTGTTGGCCTTCTTGAGACAAGGCACCTGTTAAGAAGGGTCAAATGTGAAATCAGGCTATTTTTTCTGGATCTGTTTTAAGTTGAAGTCAAAAACTTTTCTTCATTACAAGCAATGTGTCACTGCACAATTTTTTTAGTAGACACTTTTTCGGTTCTTCATTTGACTTGCTGTAATATTTCACCATTTTACCATTTTATGTCTATATTGTCGACCCCCCCTTTGGGCAGTAGTGCCTAATAGCAGCATCTGACGCCATTTACATAGCAATTCATTTAAGCTAGTTTGATGCTGATACGGCTAATAATAATTTAACCAAATAACAAGTTGTGTTTTAAAGTGTCCTAATAAACAACATAGAGGAAACCATGAACGTAACATAACATTTTTACCAGTATTTGACTCAGTTTAACATTTCAGTATTTATGTGTTTTTAGCCATAATTGTGCTTTGCTATGCTGCCTTTTTGTATTTCTGAAGTTAGAGTACTTGCAGAATTTAGCTTGTTCAGTCTAAGGCTATGGCGTAGAAGGAAACCAAGAGCATGCCACTATTGTTACGACTAATGTTTTCCACGCTTCTGTTTACGGATCCAAATCTTTCAGAGAAAGGAGTATCGTCTAGCTCCTCACTTTCAGTAATAAGCTTATCACGTCAGAAACTGCAGAAAAGATGTTAACTGTGATGTTTTATGTCAGGGTTGAAAGCAAATCTTGTAGAGGATTCCTTCTATTGCCGTCATAAGTCTCTTCTGATTACAAGTGGTCATGGTTAATTTTGTAACAATTGTTAGATGTGGATCTTAGCTATTTAGATTTCAAGTTGTTCTGATAGATTATCCTGCTTCTCTCATTCTCTGATATTCAATCCATTTTTTTTAATATTTGCAGGTTAATCGGAGGGTATGACTGTCTTTCTTCCTGCCATTAGATTATGCAGTTCACTTGTGCATGTACATGAAGCTTCATTTTTCAGGTTCGTAAATCTTTTTGTATTTTGAGCATGAATGTAAATATGAGGATTATCAAGAGAAGTAATGTTTGAGAAACGGGAGTATCTGAACAATAAATCAATAAACTTGTCAACATTCAACTATATTATTGACATTTCTAATCGTTTCTGTCATAAGCTAGTAGTTTTTTTTTTCATCTATACAATTGAAAGTTATGTAAATATATCTCCAGTTTTGAAACTGTACAGTTTCATTCATTGCGTTGTTTCAAAGTAAGTATGAAAGACTCAAAACCATCCATGACCATTTCATGTACACTCTATTGTATGTGTTCCGAAACCTCGAGCAGAAGCTTTGGCAGGAACCCCGATTGCTGTAACTATGGTCTTCTTTTGAGATCAACACCTTTGGCAGGGACCAGATTTTCATAAACACCCAAGTCCTTTGGCTTCTGAAGATCTCATGATCCTGAGCCTCTTGCAAGAGGTGATGAACATCTCCCATGGTACATCTCCAACGAGCATCCAGTCACCATCTTTGTCTTCATAGGTGGGTGCAAAATCGGATCCATTATAGCTGTCTCTCTCCGAGTATTTTCCCATACAAACCCTGAACATGTTCCCCAAGGCCTGTAATAGCTCTTCATAACTTACATACACCTTTAAGTCAATTTTCCTCAGGTATGGTGCTCCATCCATGCTTACTTTGACATAGATTCCTGAGCCATCAGCTTGCTCTGCTGTCTTTGGCTGCAGGTTGTTCTTCCTGTAAGACCTGACTGGTGGCCATCCTACTATTTGTGCCCTGCAATAGATGGTAAAAGCAAAGATAAATTTTCACATTCATTTGAACTTTATTCGTCTCTTTTAATCTAAACTTGAAACAGTCTTGGGTCCGACACTTGTAACCGAGTTTGAGTAACACAAATCAAGACTTACTTGGAAGGAGGTGGACAATCATCATTCCGAGCATCAGAAACACTGGAGTTGTTGGTTGAAGATGAGTCCTCAGGCATATCAGGTGATGCTCTCTTTTTACTTCTAACACCATCACCAGAAGCTGTTTGTTTTCCTTGACTATTGCTCCCTGGCAACCCTAGTCTTAGCTCAGTTGCATCAATATGCAGATCATTTTCATATGTTTCTGACCTTGCCATTATACAATACACTTTGATGTTCCTCACCAAAATCAACCCCAAACCACTTTTGTTTGTTTTTTTCTTTTTCACTGAATATAGATCACACTTGTTATGAGATCGCTTGATACTTTCTCTGAATGTTAGATTGATGTTCTGTTCTTCTCTAAACTTCTAGGCTTCTTTAGAAAAATATGATTGAAATGTTTTGAAGATGTGAGGCTTGAGTGATGGAAAGATAAGGAAAGGGAGTTATTATATAAAGGGTTTGATTAATGTGGGGAAACAGAATAAAACACACATTTAATGTTGAAACTTTTTCTGTCTTCTATGTGCTTATGCATGGAACTAGTCACTAGCCTTACCATTTACACATACACACGCACGAAAAAGCTACTCCTCTATATATTCATTTTTTTAAGTTTACTTTTGGAGAGGTTAAGCAAATGGATGAGGATAATCTTTAATTTAAATTTTAGTACAAAAAAATTTTACTTAATAAAGTAAACGTAAAGAAATGGATAAATCATTACACAAATAAAATATAAAGAAACAGATAAATTGGAAGGAATAACATATGACGTGGGGCTAGATATGGCTCAAACATAACCTTTTGTTAAGGGTACAACATTAAACAGCTAATATATATTAATATTGCACTGTGGTGAGGGAACACTTAAGAGACAAAGAACAGCCAATAATCTAGAACAATGTTGACCCACTACATAATGGATGAACAAGATGAATCCTATAGGATGGATTTTGGGTCGTTGGATCAGAAGCAAAAGAGCTAACCATGTGATTAAAGTCTCCACATGGGGGTGATGATGGATGTTGCATACTAATGTGGAGAGTATGGCCATGTGGTTTCGAGGTTATGTTGAAATTAAGGGACCCTTTTTCTTTCCTTAGCTAATACTATTGATTATTGATTAGTACTGTGTTAGCTTATGTCTTGACATGTGGGGTTTCTGTTGGGTAGTTTATAGTTAGTCATTAGACATTAGACATTAGAGATTTGACTTATAGACTTTATAGCTGCAGTCAGAAAAATACCATATTTTACTGCAGACTGTTGATGCATGGTTTATTATTTTATATAACCCTCAAATTCTCATGTTAAACGATTCTAAGATAATTTTTTTTGTAAAATTTGTCTCGTAATTGATACTTATATTTCAATTTTATATTCTCTTTCTTAGCTTAGTATTATTATTAGTTAGTCACACGATTAAATAACGTAAGACGGTTTCATCATTTACCAGAGAATCAAGGATCTACTACTTTATAAAATTCTTTCCTATACCCTAACTTATCATGGTTCTCATAATAAGTCATTACTGTATTTGATAAGGGACAGGTGTTGGGATTCCTTGGCATATAAAACAGTGTCATTTTTCTAATGAAGAGTAAATCTTGTGATCTAAACATCTGATTGAACTCCTTTGTCATTGAGCCCTTTTTCCAATAATTAGGGAAGTACAGAAAGATGCTTCTGAGCTCTGCACTTGTTCATGTGTTTCTGTAATTATATTTAATGGAACATTTGCTTCTGTTTGTCTGAGCAACTCTTTTTAAACAATCTCCTTTAACTCAGTGAGATAAGGTTAGGTATTAGGTTAGTTTAATATTCGATGGGAATAATGGGATATTGCTTTGGAGTTCTTAATGTGTAAACATGTCACACATCTTGATAATATAAACTAAAGCCCCAAAATAATCTGCACTGGATTGATTAACATAAATCATCATCAGAAATCATACTATAGAAAAGGTAATATTACTACAAACATTGCTCTATTTTACTTCCTTCATTCCACTATGATGTTCCCACTTTCCTAAATGGACATTCCACTATCTTGTTCTCATTTCTATTTTTATCAATTTTAACCAATGTCATCCACACAATCTACTTTATGAATTTACTTTTTATTTTTCCATCAATCTCATCCACACAATCAACTTTCCTTATTCCACCTGCCATTTACAAATGAGAACATCATAATAGAATGAAGGGAGTATTAAATTCTCCTGCCTTTGACCAAGGTAAGCTGATTAGTTAGATGTGAGCAAACTCTCTCAATTATGTGTAGATGGAGAAGTAATCTAAAATCAAAATAGAGCCGCGGATAAATTTATTACTCCCTCTGATCAATTCAATTCTTTACGTTTGACTTTTTTTTTTTTTTTAATGTGAGGAGAATTTTGCACAAACGTAAAGATGAATTGGAGGGAGTAGAACATGTCATATTCCTCATGGCTGAGACATTTACAACTTTACAAGTTAATTTCACATCAATTTACCTAATAGAGATGGTATAGTTTGTCAAACCAACATCACAACTCACAAGTAATGTTTTGCTGTCCTTTTGTTGGGTTATTTCCAGTATACAGTCCACAAATAGCTATACATCCTCTTGGTTCAATCTCTTAAAAGTCTATCTAATTCAGGATTTTATTGTAGAAAAGAGGCGAGCATATATAAATAGGTAATTGCCTTATAGGGGTATGCTTTTCTGATTCGACTCTTCCATCTTTTAGTTGTGCCTATATCCATGGTATCAAATATTGATACCACTGGACAGTTTGCAAGTTGCGCCACCATGTAACCCCTTGTTAAGATGGAAGAATTAGGAAGGATTGAATACGAAGGTAAATGGAGGGATGCGATTCCCTGAAAAAAAGCTGGGTTGGAGGGAGATAGATGGATTAGTTTGTCCTCTTATGTGATAAACTAAAATTCTTTCAGTGTAGAAAAGAAATAAAAAATTTTGTGTATGCTAATTAAATGTTGAAAATTTTGGATGCTTAAATGTTTAAGTAGCAAGTGCCCTGGTCTAGAATCCTTTCGTAGGTCATAATGACAAAGGGGCCTCCTCAGACATTCAAATTATTAGTCATGAATATTGCGTAATTGGTTCTCGTCTTTTAAGTAAGGAGTTACATACTTACATCGGAGATCAACATGTCATAATCTCCTTGGAAGATATTTTGCTCCATACTCCAATCTTCCTAATCATTTATTAATTGCAACTTTGCAAGTGGATGGTATAATAGTCCATTTTTATAATACTGACTTTTATTCTCATTGCTGAAGAAGCAGCAACAATACTATTTATGATCCAAGTTATTTACCCATTTTTGTCTGTGCAAACAATATCTTCCGTCGTGCTGATAGTGATTACACTAATCTGCAGTACAATAATTAATTCTGATTACGCGTTGGTTATCCTGCTTATCTGTGGACTAACTGTACGCTGATTGTGATGCTACTGAAGATATCTGGCTTGATTTTTGTCTGTCGTCCAAACAAGGGGATGATGCATATGCTTCTGAGCCACTAATATTGCATTGCTTTGATTGGAAAACGAGTTATCATGAAATGTTCTGTGTAAGTGCAGCTCTGATTATGATGGTTTGGCACAAAATGAATCTGAACATAACATCAATCTATGGGATTTTTTGTAGGACGTTCAGCTGTACGGTAAG
>JAUEKU010176218.1:0-10703 GCA_032274805.1 Gypsophila paniculata | reverse complement strand
TTGACAAAGATCATTTGTTATCCCCAAAATTTCAATCATAATATGTAACACAAGAACAAACTCAAAAGAAGTCATATCACCATACGCTTTATCCGCTTCTCCTCTTAGTACTCTTTTTCCTTCTCTAATTATGTTTTGCAAAACTATACAAGAAGCCTTATACATATTAAGCATGCTATGTAGTGAGTCCAAATGTGAACCCCATCGAGTATCTCCTGCTCGCTTTTGTTTCATCAACAATTATGCAAAACTTTTGATCACCAATATCTCTACGAATAACCTCTCGAATTCTATTAGCATAAATAGACAATATCTCCTTTTGAATTTGTGGTGAGGTGTAGGATGCATTCCTTGGAGCATTTAGTAAGACACTTTCAACATCTTTGCTAAAAGCGGCAATGACATGAAGAAATTCAAGAAAATTACCTCTATTGGTGATCCTACACTTTCGTCATGGCCTCTCAATGGACAATGTTGTGAGGTTAACCACTTGATAGCAAAAATAGAAACCTTCAACCTCAAACGATTTATTTTAATTATTTCAGGGGTTATATTATCTATCATTGTGTCAATGTGCTGTTCCATTTTCATAAGATCATTGCATTTTTTTACAGCGACTTTATGAGCAGAATTATGATCCCTTCCAACAGTACATGAGCTAAAAAAGCAAAATTTCCAAAACTCATCCTACTATAAAATTTTTTTTCCAAATTTCCAGGAGGGCGGCCGCCCCCCCTAGCCCCCTGTCTCCGCCCCTGGTTAATGATCTAGGTGGATAGTTTCTTTAATAGGGAAAGTAAGTGGACAAATGTAATTTTTATGGATAGAGTGTTAAAAATGATATTGATCTTAGGGATGAATTATTCAATGGGGATGATCTAAGTGTAATTTCGTTAATATTAATTTAGCAAAAATAAAAAATAAAAATGTTTTCTTTAAAAAAAAAAAAATCTTTACTCTATTTCGGATAAAGTTTAAACTGATGATAGAAGATTGACTTAGGCCTTACAGTGTGGAAAACTATTTCGTTTTTCACTTTTCTTTCAAGCATCGAATTTAGTTGTTTCATGAATTAAAGATATTCCATACGGAGTAAACTTATTCAAAAGTTACTCAATAGACACATAGTATTATTTCGAACCAAGACAAAAGAAAAAATACTTTTACATAAATTATTTATTTTGAATAATTTGTTTCTAACTACCCAAATTTTTAGATATATTGGATGTATCACGTCATTGTACACCCTAAACTATAATAAATGAAGATAGTATCTCTGAATAATGAGGGAGCTAGTATTTGTGAGTATGTTTAATTAACATAGTACAATCCTTCATTTAAAGTTCGGAATTTCGAATTTATGACACGGCTAAATTTAAAAATAGTTTAATCGCTTAAATTGAATCCTAACCTACAGTTAAATCTTTAAGAACCCAAGAAATGTCAATTTTTGTGATGAATCTCTTCTAGTTGAATTGCTTATAAACAATTTCAACACAATAGTTATTATCATAGTCGAAACAATTACAGATGACAAGTATTTAGATGACAAGACTTATTTCACGTCTTTATGTTATTCTAAGTGTTCGTTTGGTTGTCATTCGGGATTTATAATCTTTGTGAACTTCAATTTAACATGAATTATAATTCATGTGAATAGTCTAAAATATGTTTGGTTGTCGTAAGGGGATTTTATATCCTATAGAAATTTCCAGTTACCTAGCCCCCTAGATAAATGATTTCCTCCATAATGGAGGAATTACAATTCCAGGGGAAATTACCATTTCTAACATTCTTGACAACGAAACAAGACCCTCGTTATGTAAATCTTAGGAATTTTGAATTCACGTGATTTTAAGGAGTAACCAAACAAGCACTTTAAATTGCGAAATATCTAACAAGTTCAATTAATCTATTAATTGGAATATACCATTTAGAAATGTTTATAAAATCTGTAAAAATTAATTTACTTTCACAATTAATTTCTATTTGATAATAAATATCGAATACCAAACATGGTCTAGGTCAAAATCTACATTGACAAAAATGGACCTTTATATAAGATATTTATTCTTTTTAAATGCACAAATTCTTGTACTATATGATTACAAAGTTTATGTCATTGTGTAACACCTTGACCTAATTTGGAGCAACATTTATTTGTTCATTCAAGATATTAGTTAGGTATTATAGCATCGATTTAGGCCACAAATTGTGTCATGATAGGTACTAAGTACTAAAGAATTAAGCAAGTCCGTTTTTAGACATTTGTTAACACACGAAATAAACTAAATAATTCTAACATTAAGCTTGATAAGTAAAGGATGAGATCGAATTTAGTACGTGAGACGGATCAATTTCGCTTATAATACTTTGTACGAGTATATTATTTCATAAATTTATGATGGAAGTGAGTGTTGAAGCTAGATTGTGAGATTATTTTTTCTTAATCAAGTTAAGATTTTGAAAAACATCAAGTCGACATATTAAAAATATACACATTTAAATAAAAATTATGCCATATACGATATACTCTATAAAATGAGACAATGTCAACCAATCAATCAATATATATATATAAAAGAGGCTTTTTTCGAGCATTGTGAGAGAGTCCAAGTTTCGAGAAATTCTATATTTGAGAGATAATTATAAAAGTGTATATATTTAATTATAAAATAAAAAAATTAATGTTATTAAGAGATAAAACTCCAATTTTTTATATTGGAAAAATTTGATTACAAGTAGAAATCCAAAATCTTGGCTATATATACTCATTACCCTCCTTCAAAATTATAACAAAACAACAAAAAATCCATTAGTATTTTATGGTTGTGTTACGATATATTTAAATTTTGAATTTTTTATTTTATATAGTGAATTTTTGTTTGTGTTGTATTCTACTCCATAGTAGCATTTAAAATTTTTCTTTAGTATTTTAATGGTGTATTATAATATATGTAAATTCTTATTTTTCTATTTTTTTACAATGATTTTGGATATTGCATTATGATGTGTGGTTTATTTATTGTACTTTGGACATAATCTATTAATTTTTTTTTCTCAGGTAGTAATGTATTGATATTATTATGTTTATAACATACTAATTTAAACTATAGATGAAAAAAATTCATCTTTTATAAAATAATATTTGTAGTCTATCATTCACTTTGGGTACTTAAATTTCAAACAATTAGCAATGAGATATAAAATTGAATTAATTAATTAAGATAATGTAAAGAGTGACATGAAATTAACCAGGGCTTGACTAGCAAAAAAAAAGATGGTATCCAATTTAGATTGTGAATGATAATATCATATCTATTAGTTGTTTTTTGTTAATAAATTGAAAAGATAATATAAAAAATTTATAAGTTTGAATATGAAATAAAGTAGAATATGAATTGAATTTTTTAGATTAAAATAATGTAAAGAGTGACATAAAATTAACCCGAGCTTGACTAGGAAAAAAAATGATATCCAACTTAGATCGTGAATGATTATATCATATTTATTAGTAGATTTTTTTTAAGAAATTGAAAAAATAATATAAAAGGCTTATGAGTCTGAATAGGAAAGAAAGTTGTGAATAAATTGATATTTTATAATTAAGATAATGTAAAAAGTAATATAAAACTAATTCGAGTTTGACTAAAAGAAGAAAAAATATGATATCCAATTTATATTGGGAATGATGATATCTTAATTCTAATTTAATCAGGAAAGAAATAATTGTAAACAAATTGTTTTTTATAATTAAGATAAAATAAAGTATTATATAAAAAATACTCGAACTTGACTAGGAAATAAAATAATCTTGATATCCAATTTAGATAATGAATGATATATTCTATTTATAATCTAATTAGGAAAATTATTAACTATATAAGACCAATAAAAAATAATATTATATCACCTTTATATCGTTTCAGATTTAAATTGGGATGAAATATGATGAATCTTGAGATGTACTGTAACAAAATATTTATATTTAATAAACTTTATCAAGTGATATGATCTTATGATAGTTCAAAAATTTTAATAAATTGAATTTAAGAATTACATACTTTATTTTCAACATATTTTTGCAGCCAAAGTTTTCATGTTTGAAGGGAATGAGTATAACATATTTGATTGGAGAGATTATATAGAAGTGTTATCGTCGTTTTTATAAAGGTGATAGTAAATATATAAACGAGTTATTTCATGAAAAATATAAAAAGTTAATTTATATTAGAAATTATGATAACTTAATTACAATTTAATCAGGAAAGATATAATTGTAAACAAAAAATATAATTTTTGTAACCAAGATTGTTCAAGTTTGAAAAAATTGAATACGTATAACAAAATTTAAATATTTGATTGGAGGGTTTACATAGAAGTGTCATAGTTGATGTAAAATTAACAAAATATATATAAACGAGTTATTTCATGAAAAATAAAATATGTTGAATCTATTTTCTTAATTTTAATTGAAATTGTTTCGTGCTCGTGCATCGCACGGATGTTTCAACTAGTAAAACACTATTTAGACCAAAGATTCCTATTGTGATGACGCACAGATGGAGTTAGGAATTATTGTTACGGTGATAAAAATTTTAGAGATAGAAATTAGTATGTAATAAGATAAAGATAATTCATCATAAAAATAAAAAATTTAATTAAAAATCTTGATTATATTTTTCAATGGTTTAACAAGGGTGACGGCCCCTACTAAGTACTAACGCCCATAGATCCACTAGACCACTACTACCACGGCTTGCTTGTAACGAGTTTCGATATCAAACTCATACAAACATAATATCTCATAATTACGTACTTCGCATTATTTTTCAAACGAAAAATCAATTCATCAATTAAAAGTCATACGACAATTATAACCAACATTAAAATAAACGTAATATAAATTTATCAAAAACAAGCAAAATACACTTCCCTCAAAATGAAGATCACTAAGCTAGTACGAGTACGTTGAGTAGTAAAATATATGACACTTTTATAAACACTCTTTTACCGTTGTAACTTCTGACATCATTTGCTTAGATATAAACTGTACGCATGAATTTGACATGCACGGTTTCGAAAATGCTAAATTTTGTCGATCTTGACACGCTAAAATATAATTTAATAAAATCTTATAGTTACTGAGTATATGGAATACTTCATTCTTTTTTCGAATATCTCATATACTCCGTATAATTTAACCATATTATTTCCTAAATTATTTCAATTTTTAATACATTTCCCGATTCCCTATATGATTTCATAGGTCACGTCCACAAGCTAGCTGCATTTTAGCCGTGATTTCCTATAAACATACCAAGACAAGATCCAACTTTATAAAATAACAATATTAAGATCCTCGAATGCATTTGATTGATCATAAAATCACGAGTTGAGTAGAAGTAGGGTAAATGAAATGAAATGTAGCTCTTGAATGTTGATCCTATTAAAGTGGGTGACTAGAAAATGATGATTCTTTGTCTTTTTTTAAGGGCTTTTGAGTTTACCAATATTGCGTAATTTGTACGAATTTTTGATTGTATGAATACCATAATTATACCACTTGGCATATTATTTCCAATAGTTTAGTTACTCTCAAACGATAACTTATTAAATTAATGTTTCGTATTATCAAACAATAACATTATTAATATTTTGTAACTTCAACAATGCAAGCTAAGTAAATAAAGATTTGGGTAATCATCTCATAAAATGTCGTATAATGATATTACAATACCAGGCCATATATATACATACACCTTTGTCAATACTCAATAGTGGCAATATGTGTCGTGCAAGTATACTTAGTAAGATTATTGTGTATTATATTACAGTTTCATATATAAAATAATTTGTATATATAAAGTCGTATGTGATAGAACAATCACGAAAAAAATCTTGTGGACCGCAACAAAACCCGATAAAATAGATTAATGGACTAAGGATATAATGAAAATCGGGTAGGAGCGCAAGTAAACGTGAACGATCGTGGAATGATAATCATGTGAGTACACAAAGACGTTACAAACACTTCGCATAGATGACAATTGGCACCTTTCTTTTACCAAATCACCTCTATTCTTGTTAAATTAAATTTCTGTATATGGTTTCCAATTAAGTTTGATTGTGACTTAATAACAAGTCATGCCAAAAAATTTACTCCGCGTACCATAGTTATTTTTATCTTTGGAATTTTATTTATGAAACGCAAAAAGAAAAAAAAAAGAAAAAAAACTAAAGACAGCTTGTATAAAATTCAACGCGCCACTCGCATACAAATTAATATAAATTGATTTAACGTGAAAATTTAAATTGTTCAAACATAATTAATCATATTAGATAATACGCGAAATATGTAACGATGATAAACTTGCAATGTGAATAAGACAAGTAACAAAATCGTGATCACTTATAATAATATTCTAAGATGTGTATGTATTGTGTGTAATGTGCTAAGTATATTCAGTACAAGAAAACATAATGCAATACAGCTAATTTATTCAGGGAAATTGGTCCAAAGATAAGAGCATATGAATTATATGAACCAACTCACGAAGGAAGATAGCAACTACTGGTCCTTGTTAAATAGAATTCATTCATTTCATTCACTAACCACCACAATATTATTGTCACACTACACATAATTATTCTAACTAATCTTCTACTAGCTATATCATTCATTCACTAAAGTTGGTCAAGAATATACTCAAATCACATTTTTGTAAAAGTTTCTCTATCATCAACATGTTAAAGTTGGTCTACAAGTTACCAAAGTGTACAACCATAGAGAAGATTAGTAGGTGAAAAAGAAACGGTATTATTTGTTCGATATAAGAATTAAGATTAATAATTGAAAATTTTGATAATAAATTTTAGAAAAAGAGATACAATGAGAGGAAGGGCAGGGTATTATATTTGATGTGAAATTTATGAAAGTTATTCCATAGTAATGTATTGTTGAATGATAAAGGTTATACTCTGTATAATACGAAAGAACAAATACGAAATTATTATTTGTTTATATTGATCCCGCAATGAACATCTTATAATGAGCGAGTTTTTTATGATCATCGCTTTCGAAGAAATGAATTGAACATTTGTAAATCTATGCCAAGAAATATTGTAATCTAATTTCTTTTTTTTATAAGTCGATATTATTTGTAAAATGATTTTATTACTCTCTTACGGAGTATTTAGCTAGCATTACATACGTGCATGTCGTTTTTTTTTTTTTTATTTTAGAATGAGTTGATACTTTATGTGCATTTTATATATCATATATTTCTCATTATTATCTTTGTATCCAAATAACAGATACCGACTAATAACAACTCATTGTGATATATAAAGTACTAAACATTCAATGGTGTAACTATCTATAACCATCCACTAGTTAATTGCATTGAACTATATATGTTCATGCTAATAATGCCATCCATTGCAAATGCTAATTAACTACTTAGTACACTATGAAATGATTAATGGGGAGAATTTGCTAGTATCATGGAGTAGCTAAGATGCCACCTTTCAACTTAATTAACTAGTAATTGTTACCATAATTAATAATGTTTGGTAGAAGGCAAAAGATTAGAGCTATGATTAGATTTTGTCTTAATGTTGTAATTAAGCAAAGTTAATAATTCTAGTTACTAATTAAATAATGTATTCATAATTCCACCACCTAATATCATAAAACAACAACATAAGTTTTTGTCTTCATTTGTTGGTCCATAATATTCCATGGGTTTTTATATCTAAACATAAACTTCTAAAAGATTGAATAGGAAAATTATTTACAACCAAGTTAAAGTGGACGTGGACCTTTATAAGAAACGAAATAAGTCGGCCATCTTATCTTATAAACGATGAACTACACTCTAGTTTTCGTATAAACGGAGTATAATTTAATTTCTAGATTCACGATTTTCGTCGGATGATATATTGGATGAAATTCTCTTATAAAAAATTACTCCGCATAATATATAATACTCTGATCTGTAATTGATCAAGCATTTAAGCTAGAAAAAAAATGATACGAAAGTAATTAAAAGAAAGTACTCTCTTTGTTCCTCGAAATTGTTCACATTTTCTTGTCCAACACCTTCACAATGATTTATCTTTTCACTTTTCTCATATTTCTAATTTAAAGACCATATTAATTACGGAGTATTATTCATCTAATATCACGAAAAATATAAAAGAAAAAGCTCACTTAAATTCTACTCGCATCACTTATATTGCTTAATTATCTACTTACATAACATATCTATTCCTTTTTCATTGTGCTCGTATTATTCATTATGAAATGCGCACTCGTCAATTTTCAATAACTTATTCATTTGATTTCATAGACTTCTTTATGACACTCTAACCATATTTTTTCTTATTTATATATACTTTTTAATACTGCCATTGATAATATTATACGGAGCACTATCTCGAAAACTCTTCTAATAATAAACTCGCATATTTTAATATTATATGAGAAATTATAATTTTTCTATATATTTTAATATACTTTTAGTCAAAATTTCAAACTTTGACACTCCACAAATTCAAACTAAAAGGTACGCGTAATTAAAAATTAGAGAAAGTATAGTACTTTTAACAATATCTTAATTAATAGGAAGAAAATTTCAAAACACAACAAAAAAGCAAAACACAAAAAAGCAAAGGAGGAGAAGATTGAAAGAAAGAAAGAAAGAAAACAAGTGGGCTTTGAGCTGTGATTTAGCTGGCCTTAAACCCATTGATTGATGATATTCCTAATTTTACACTTCTCTCTCTTCACTAAATACACACCTCTTCTCACTCACACACTTCTCTTCTTTCCTCTCAGCCACTCTACTTTCATTTTCTCTCTCTTTTTTTTTTGCTCTCCTCCCTCATTTTTCTCAGATCTAAAAATTAAGCATTCCTTGAAAAATCTCATTATCACAAAAAACATTATCAGTTGTATAGTCACTCACTCACTCACTTAGTAACAAAATACTAGTGTTGTTGGGGTGAGTTTGTTAGGTGTAACATTGAGTTAAAAAAAGAAAAATGGTTGTTGTGTTGTTGTGTTAAGAGATGAGGAACACAACAAAAGCGTTTAGCCATCCCTTAATCGTGTCGTATCGAAATATATTTATAACATTAGTGTTGGCATTGTTGCGGTCGGTTGCGGATGGGGCTGGTTTCGTGGGGTACCACGATCTGACCGTGGCCGAGACGAGGTACATTCAACGCAGGCAACTGCTGTACTACAAGGATGAGTTTGGTGACCGGGGGGAACGCGTGACGGTCCCCCCGGGGTATCAGTTTCAAAACCCGAGGCTTAGGGACGCCTACATTGCGCTGCAGGCGTGGAAACAGGCTATATTTTCTGACCCGTACAATGTAACCTTGAATTGGGTCGGATCTGATGTGTGTAGCTACCACGGCGTATTCTGCGCGCCTGCACCGTATAATTCATCGTTGTTTACAGTTGCGGGGATTGATCTCAACCATGGTGACATTGCAGGGTACTTGCCTGAGGAGCTGGGACTGTTGCGAGACATCGCTTTGTTCCACATTAACTCGAACCGATTTTGCGGGACTATTCCCCACAAGTTTCGTAATTTGAGGTACTTATTTGAATTGGATCTGAGTAATAACAGATTTGCGGGGTTGTTCCCCAGTGTGGTACTGGCAATGCCGAGGTTAAAATTCTTAGATCTCAGATACAATGAGTTCGAAGGCAGCGTACCTACGGAGCTATTCGACAAAGATCTAGACGCTATTTTCATCAACCACAATCGGTTTCGGTTCCAGCTCCCAACAAACTTCGGAAACTCACCCGTGTCCGTCATTGTTGTAGCCAACAATAACTTCCACGGGTGCGTGCCGGAGAGCCTGGTGAACATGTCGAACTTGAACGAGATTCTTCTGATGCACAATGGATTTAAATCATGTCTACCACAGAGAATGGGAATGTTGCAAAATCTGACGGTGTTCGACGTGAGCTACAACGAACTAGAGGGAACATTGCCGGAATCAATTGGACAGATATCGACCCTGGAGCAGTTAGACGTGGCTCACAATATGTTCACCGGAGCGGTCCCTGCGAGTATTTGTAAGTTGCCAAACTTGCAGAACTTTACATACTCTTATAACTTCTTTAGCAGTGAGTCTCCTGTTTGTTTGCGCCAACTCAAGTCCTTCGATGACCGCCGTAATTGTTTGCCGCGGAGGCCTTTGCAAAGAAGTGTGGCTCAATGCAGAGCAGTTTTATCTCGCCCCCCTGTCGATTGTGGTTCCTTTGGTTGTTCGTCTCTCGTTCCGTCTTTTCCGCCTCCCTCTCTTTCGCCCCCTTCACCTGTTTATGTTCCCCCTACATCGCCCCCCGCGCCTGTTAATGCCCCGCCTACATCGCCCCCATCGCCTGTTTATGTCCCGCCTTCGCCACCGCCACCGCCACCTTCACCTGTTGTGTACTCTCCACCACCTGTAGTGTTTTCTCCACCACCACCGTCACCGCCTCCACCTGTATACTCTCCACCACCACCACCACCGTCACCGCCTCCACCTGTATACTCTCCACCTCCACCACCACCGTCACCACCTCCTCCTTCACCGCCACCGCCTTCACCTCCTCCACCAGTATATTCTCCACCTCCACCCCCACCGCCACCGCCTCCACCACCCCCACCTCCTCCGTCGCCACCACCGCCATCACC
>JAUEKU010176208.1:0-10703 GCA_032274805.1 Gypsophila paniculata | reverse complement strand
CCTAAACATATATAATATGTGATCTAACAAAGCAAATAGGCCTAATTCAGTACATGCAAATGAGGCAAGTGAAATGATGAAACAAAAGATTACAATCAAGACAAGATACCAAAAATAAAAGAGTATTCCACTCTTAAGTCTAATAGCAAAAACTAGCTTAGTATTAAAGACAATTGTACTGCTTGATTTCAAATTATTAGAAATATTTATACAATTACTTGACAAACATTGTGACAACAATTAATTGCTTACATCAATTCTAATATAGTAAGACAACGACATAAGTGTACTCACATGAAAGTTATGTGTTACACAACCAGTACAAGGCGTGCGCAAAACTAACGAAATAACCGACATCCTTGCAAAAACCCTGTGCAATAACAACAACAACATAATTAAAAAAAATACTTGAGTATTACGGGTACAAGAAGAAGTTACATATTATATTGAGAGATAAAATTTTTAAAATTTATAAGAGTTTGAACATAATTAAAAAAATATACACCTTGGCTATATATACCAACCCATTACCCTTATTCAAAATTAATAATTATCTATAACAACTAAAGTTTTGGTGTAGTAAAATTTGAATTATTTAATACCCTGTATCGTAATTAATATAACTTATGTAATGCAATTCAATGCAATTCTAAACCTTTTGGTTCCAATCTATCTTAAATTTATCATGGTATCAGAGCAGATTGTTGATAAAGGTCAACGCCTTGGAGTTAGATCCAACCATTTCACTGCCACAACCACTAGAATTGCATCTAACCACCACTATAAATAATATCAAAACCACACAACTCTAAATTGCATCAAAACCACCATCTTAAACCACCCTGAATTGCATAGCTAACCATGATCTAACAATTAAAAACGTTTTTAAGCTATTGGCCATAACCCTTTTGGCTACCACCACTATCAACACCTTGTCCATCTCAATTCTCAACTATATTTAATCGATTCTCTTATTTTTTTTTTTTAATAACCACATTTCAACCTGATACTCACCTAAAATAAAAGAACGAAAACTCTCGTAGAATAGTATACTCAAGATTGTCAAATATTGCAATTCGCAAATATCAAGCCAGTGCTGTCAACATCGAACAAGACAAGACAACACACCTTATTCGAGGGCTCATGTCACGAAACTCTTTTTCAAGATTGATGTTTCCGTACGGACATCCATCTTGTGAGGGAATTTCTAGGAAATAATGTAAATATCATAATTATGTTAATATGGTATATTGTAGTTTACTATATTGTCGAAAATATATCTCTAAAATATATTCTAGTCTGATTAATTATGTTTCTATCTTTTAGATATTTTCTAGGTTATGACTCTTATTAATGTAAGACTATAAATAATTAAATATCCTATATTTTAATAAATAAAACTTATATTATGCAATTTTGTAATGTAATTCTAAATTTCTCAATTCTAATATCTCCTAAACTATTCAATAAGTACTTCAGGTTTGCTTCATCTCTATTAAATAATCATCACTTTTCAAAATTCACAAATAAATTCTAATGTTCATTTAGAATAAAAAAAAGTCTCTAAAAATAATGTGTCATTATTGTTTAAAATATTTTTAAAAAGATTCAGTTACAAAAGAAAATAAAGAGAAGTTTATTGGATGACAAAGCCATATATTTTTGGGCAATCATTGTAAGAAACATCGAAATTTTTTAAAATTGGTCAATTATATATAAATTTAAAATTATTTTGCAAAAAATAAGAAATTTAGGATTATTTTAAAATTTTCATCCTTTTTTTTTTTTTTTTTTGAGGAACCCATAAAGGGTATTATATCATATCCACCAAATCAAAAGCAGCTGCAGCAGCAATGTTTACAGGTAACCCGTCTGACCAAAATCTACGACCTAAAAAACGGGGAAGCACATGGGCTAACTCATGTGCGACCTTATTAGAATTCCTAGAAATAAACGACCAAACAACAGAATCAAAACTACAAGATTTAAATAAAATGTCTTCCAAAATCAAAAACAAAGTACTACGACCCCTAGTACGCTGCTTCAGTGCATTAATGACGGAAAGGTTGTCACTCTCCACAATGAGTTTCCGATGTCCCTTGCTCTCTGCTTCTTGGATGCCTTTGAGAATCGCCACCGCCTCCGCCTCCGTAGGGTCCAAGATTTCAGCTTGTTGGTAAGTCGTAGCCCACTGCACCACTCCCTCACTGTCACGACAAACTGCTCCAAACCCCGTCCCTATTCCCTCCTTCACAGCCGCATCAACATTCACCTTGACCACCCCCTCCCCTGGTTTCTGCCACCCCCTCTCCAAGCCCGGACCTCCCTTTCTAGCCCCCTTCTCCCCGCCTCCAACCTCCATCTCCTGAACCATTTCCCTAGTACGCCTGACCACGTTCCACACCTCCACTTTTATATCGTCAAACACCGTCTTATTCCGCCCCTCCCACAACGCCCAACAACCAGTCATGAACAGAGTAACCTCACGCTCATCCATCTCCCTCCACACTGCTTCCACCCACTCCCTCACCCGCTCAAACCCATACGTCTCCAATCCATCAAGCCCCAACCCCCCCCAAACCCCAACCCCCACCCGACAGTTCCCAAATAAGTGAAGACTCGTTTCCGAGGCCTCCAAGCACAGAGGGCACGTAGCATCTCCTTGATGCAGCCGAGAAACAAGCTTTTGTTTTGTAGCTAGAGCATCATTGCATAATTGCCATATAAACATTTTAATACGGGGCAAAACTGGAGCTTTCCAAATACGATTCCAAACCCATTTCTCGCTTGCAAGGTTCGACTGTTCTTCTCCCGCGGCATCTTCATTCACCAGCTTTTTGTAGGCCGAACGAACCGAATACTCACCATCCTTTTCCAAATCCCAACACCAAATATCCTCCGAGTCTATTAGACTAAGTCTAATATTGGCTACCCTTTCAACCTCAAAAGGAAGGAGCAAGTTACTTACTTTCGTATGATTCCAGCCGTGCCCGTCCTCATTAAGCAATTCCACGACCCTCATATCGGCATTGGCATTATTTCTAGGTGATAACACTCTCCTCGTCTGAGTCTGGGGGATCCACGGGTCCACCCACACACGAGTGTCACGCCCATTACCAATCCGACGTCGTACCCCAAGGTTCAGAACCGTTCTAGCCTCAAAAATCCCCCGCCATGTGTAGCTTGGAGTGGCCCCTAAGTTTGCCTCCATAACCGAGCAATTAGGAAAATATTTACTCTTCAAAATTCTCGACATTAAGCAATCCTCATTGGTAAGAAGGCGCCACGCTTGTTTTCCCAAAAGCGACATATTGAAATTGTGGAAATCCCGAAAACCCAGACCACCTCGACATTTAGGTTGACATAGCTTGTCCCACGGAAGCCATGGAATCCTCCTCTTCCCATTCTTCGAACCCCACCAAAATTGGGTGACAATTGAACGTAGCTCCTCGCAAAAATTACGTGGCAATTTAAAAACGCTCATGGCATAGGTAGGGATAGATTGGGCTATAGCCTTTATCAGAATTTCCTTACCCGCTTTCGAAAAGAGCGAATAGTTGCACATATTTTAGTTACTTCAACTTCTTATGAATTACAGATGCTATTCTTGAAACTACTATATTTCAACACTCGGGTCATTAAAGGAACACCTGGGAGTCCAAGTACACAATATTGACGACCGTTCTCCGCTGGCAATGTATCCTGATTGCGACAGCATATTATTCTTGAAAACCCGATCAAAATCATTTTGGGCAAGGTCAACAGAAATTAATAAATTATTGACAAGGTTTATGTTAATACTATTTCCATTTCACTTGTTAGAGAGTAGTATAAAGTCGATCTTGGGACTCCAATTGGTTCCTTGACATCACTTTTTTCATCCTCATTTGCCAGGGGACATTTTTATGTTAAAATGTTGAAAACAATAAAATACCTTATGACATTGGGGTGATGCTGTTGCTGTGATGTTTAAAGAATTAAAGCGCGTATTTTTGATCTTGTTGTTTTATAAATTTGTTTGGTTGTTTGACGTTGTGGTAAGATAAACCAACTAGTGTCATTTCCAATCATGAGCTTATATTACTTAGAGTACTTATCATACAGAAACTTGACATTTATGGTTTAGCACTAGCATGGGTGAAGAACTGTAGATACTGAGTCTAAGACTTTTTTGGATGACTGATCATAGTTTTTGATGAAATTTGTAGATCAAAATGTATATGTGAATAATTGTTGTAGAGAATATCAATGAATATTGCATTAAACATTGCACATTAAACCATTACACCTTAAGAGAAGAAGTTCAGCGTCTGTAGCTTGTCATTCTGCTTTGTTGCGTCATGTTCTAAAGCTAAAGAATAGCGAGTCTTTGGGAATTGGAGACAGAAATACCAAAAATAGTAAACGGCAGAGCCAAAGCGAATAATCTGAAATAAGCAGTTCTTAATACGAACCTATTTAGTAAAATATGATACACCAAAATTGAAGAACAGGGCACGCGAGCAAGGCAAAATAGAGTGGGCAAGAACGACAATTCTTATTGAGCCAAAACTGATTGAATACATTGTAAACCCTTCCTTACATATATACCAAAGACCAAGAATATTTCTTAATACTCAAACCTTAAGAAAAGGAAACAAAATAATATACTAACCTATTTAGTAAAATATGATACACCACGATAATGTTACGATATTATATTACGTTACTATGATATCTTGTAGATAATCATCCAATAGTAAGCATTCAACTTTATTGCCATTTTTTTCATATGATTTCCGATAATCTGGAGTAACCAGGACATGTCGATGAACGCTGAGGTGCCTAGGATTTAGAGCTAGTTCATTAGATGAAGTAAATAAGCTACAAGTAAACTATAGTACAATGGATTTAATTCCTGCTTGCTATGTGAGCTGTGACAAAGTTTTACATCATTGTTTATAGAAAAGTATGTCCTGTGAATCAGTTGTTAGTAATTCCAATGCATGATTGTTTTCGGCCTACGTTAGATGTTGGTGCCAAATCGTGATACGGCATGCCTTCAATTGTCCTCTGTAAATGCTTGTGTCGTCTGGGATGAATCAATTTTTTATTGTTTTCTAAATATGTGTTTCGCTACTCAATTTTAGTACATTGCTTACTCAATCTCCCTCTTCTTCCGAGGTCCCATAAGTAAAATTATACACAATAAAGATAAGCTGGATTAGTTGGCATCAAAATTTATGTTAAATTGTGCTTGCTAATTGTTCCATTGTCAATATAATGGCTTTTGAGATGCACGACATTCGCCGTCCCTGTTACCCACTCTGTCATTACGGTGCCATCACTTAGATGCTTCTCCATTTGGTGAAGCTGTGAATGCATTGGGGGTATAAGTCAGCTGGCATATCTCGTTGCACACTATATCATCGTGATCATTTATAAGCTAAATCTAGAATTTTTGAGACTGTTATTCTTGTGTAAAGAAGAAAACTGTGGAAGAAACTGCTGTATTGGAAGTAGATTTGTGAAATTTTTATGCCATTGCTGTGGATGTTGTATGTCATGATAATTGGTGCTGAATTATTGTTAATATCATGTTTACGAATTGCACCCAAGCGGTCTATAATTATGAATGACGACTAATTATATAAAGTCATACTACATGCATAAACACACTGAAGAGACATCACTTAGGCATTTCCATATTTTATTCTTCTTATTTCTTATTCTTCCTCTAAATGCAATATAATAAATAATATGTCTCCTGATAGGCGGTTCTAGAATATTATTTCGTTTATCCACCCATTCTGGGGGAAAATGGTACGGAGTAGTTGCCAACTTGCCATTGAACAATCGACGATTTTTACAATATCCCCTGCATATGGTGGTTTGTGGAAGTAGTCTGAATAATGCATTTGATTGTTAAAATCGGTCTCCTACATAAATCATATGGGTAATCATTATGCAACATTTGTTAGGCTAAGCTGTATGCTGACCCTAAACTTTTGCTTCGAATGTAGGGGCACGTTGATGGTACTGGAGAGATTATATCCCTTAATCCGGAGGGTGACTCTTTGTGGGTGAAGGTAAAGACTAGCCCTGAAATACTGAAGTACATAGTGCCAAAAGGGTTCATTACTGTTGATGGAACGAGTTTGACTGTAGTCGATGTATTTGACGACGAGTCATGCTTTACGTTCATGTTAGTCGCTTACACTCAACAGAACGTGGTGATTCCACTGAAAAAAGTTGGTCAGAAGGTGAATCTTGAGGTGGATATTCTAGGGAAATATGTAGAGAGGCTCCTCAGCAGCGGGTTTCTCGACTCTATCAAATCATCATAACGTAGCTGATTGTCCTGTACTTGGGATTTTGTAGACAATGTCGAGATCATTAGCATTGCATTCCCCATGTCCGTCATCACATTTGCAATTGATCTTCCACAATGGATGTACTTCTGGTTGGTAATTATATACTCCGTAATTAATAGTGATAACATCACTTATTTTGAAACTGTTTTTAAGTGCCTTTTTGTAGCCTGTGATGACTGAATTTTGAGTTTGACCGAAGTCCACATGTGCTACGAAACCTGGGAAGAGCGGTGATTCATTTTGGTGTTGAAGTGGCCACTTTTGGAATGGAGTTTGAATTCCATGCTAAACCCTTGGAATCTCATTCCCACCTCTCACCTTAAGTTACCAACACCATTTCCAAAATTGATCGTCGTAATTTTAGCTTAAGTTTCATCTTCTCCATTTCCTAGTCCTTTTTTTTTATTGTGATATTATGATATGCTTTATATTTTCTTGAGAATAAAACGTACGAACACAATGTCGTGATATATTTTCTTCTCCATTTTCTTGATAATTATTATAAGCGTTTAACTTTTTGTAGAGTAATATGGATTGTTTATTTTAATATTGTTTATTTTGAGAATAATTTCATTATAAGGGTTTTGAAGGGCTAGTTCACACTAAATTAGCGCAAGGCAAATTGATTTTACTCATGAAACATGAATAAAAAAAATTAGAAAAATAAAATAACTACCTCTATCCTGACTCATGAGGTTCACAAATAAATGATTGAAAGATCATTTTGCCTGAAAATTTCTCTTAAATATTTTACACATTATCCAAGCGTGCGTCTTGCCATGACTAAATATTTTATGACATGAAAATTTTGTTTACGCATGGAGATTTTGGCTCTGAAAAGTGTGATTTCAGTCGATGTTGCCGGCAAGGCCGTCGGCGATGTCTTGGGTGGTTATGAGGAAGATGATTGGCGGTGGTAGGCTGATAGCTAGTTGTATGTGTGGATACATCGGATGTCACTATAGATACACATATCATGCTAGGTACACAATTATACACATTTCAGTCAATGATGCTACCTTGCTATGTCATGTATCTAGAGTATTGATGGGTGTTATTATTATCATCATCATCATTATTATTATTATTATTATTATTATTATTATTATTAGGAAAAATTCACAGGAATAATACCAACTGGCACCTCTATTCCAATAATAATACCAACTCAAAATAATCCCAAAATAATAGCAACTATTAAAGTAGTCTTTCAATAATATACTCAATGACCTGAAACTTGTACTGCCGGTTAACTTACTTTATTTTTTTTATTTACTTTGGGATAAATTCACCATCTTCCTCCTTCATTCCAAACCATCAAAAAAACTCAATTAATTTGATCAATTTCTCAAAAAAAACCCAAATTTCAGTGATTTCTAGAGATTTCTTCACCTCATAATCGAGCCGAAAAACTACATTCCATCACAAAATCGCAACGAACATCCTTCCAATCGGGCCAATTGAAACCAAAGACCAGTTCAAAAATTGCCCAAAAATTCGCATGAAATTTGACCCAAAGAGTCCAATTTTATTGCAGGAATTGAATCCTTATATAACTAAGAAATTCGTCTCTATACTCGATGCTAGCTATGGTTCATCCACTAAGAAATCTGGTTTTTTGAATCAATGTTATTGAAGCTAAAGAAGGGAACTTGATACCCAACTAAACATCACCTTGGCTCGACAAAAGCAATCAAACAACTGGCGTCAAGAGAGGCTTGCCGCTGAAGTGAGCCTCGAAGTTGTTGAGAATAAGATTAGCCATTTCTGTACGAGTCTCCTCTGTTCCACTTCCAACATGCGGCAAGAGTACGACATTGTCGAGTTTGAACAGCTCTTCAGGAACATGAGGCTCATTTTCAAAGACATCGAGCCCAGCCCCACCTAACCGACCTTCCAACAGCGCAGAGACTAGCTCTGGTTCATCCACATTGACCTTCCAACAGCGCAGAGCCCCACCTAACCTACCTCCCGCCATTGATAGATATAAATTATTCTATAATGCATTCCCGTAACAAGAAATTTTTTTTTTTTAAATTCACGTTTTTTTTTCAGATTTTTGATTGAAGAAAAACAAAAAGAAGTAGAATAAGGAAGAAGAACAAAAGAAGGGCTTTTTCCTTATTATTTTGGGATTATTTTGAGTTGGTATTATTATTGGAATAGGGGTGTCACTTGGTATTATTCATGTGAATTTTTCCTTATTATTATTATTGAACTTAGGATTTTGATAAATACTACTTAAGTTTTATTATAAAGTTTCTGAATTTTTTGGTAAAGAATATGAGTTTATGTTAAACTTTTAATAAAATACTCAAAAATTTTATAGTGGAACTCAGAAAAATATGAATTTGATGTAATACATCAAATGTATAATTTTTTTTCCCTTTTTCTTTCAACACACATTATGTGAAGTGAAAAGATAGTTGTGGCATTTTAGAGTGAACTCCTGTGTGTCCGGCGAGTGGAGGTGGCCACTTGTTTGGGTTGACCCAGTTCAGTCCCATCAAATGAGCCTATTTTCCTCGGTTTCGGCAAAAATAACCCTATCGGAAAAAACAGTATCTATGTATAAACACCATTATAGCGGGTCTGGCCACTGACCTATCAAGAATCGTTGGGGGACCGAGTTCGGCCCCTGTAGAGGAGCCCGACACATGGCCCTCCTCCAAAGTGGATCATGCCTCAGTCGAGCCAACTTGGGCCATGGCAAGTCGTACGGTCTTACCTCCTTGGTGAACCAAAGGATCAAACATTCCATGCTAGTACCGTACTACGTTACCTAACAAAATCCTGGCGAAATATTCTTTTTATTTATTTATCAAAAGTCCCATATTGCTCAAAATAAAGTAACAAATCGTCATACGAAACTCACTAGCAAAGAATAAAGCATATCATCACCCTACAAAAAAAAAAAATTATAATAAATAAAGCAAATACTACTAATCCATTTTTATATTACTCCGTAGTGGATAAAATTGCACGAGTTATAATGAAAGTCCCAGAGTCAAAGTAGAACTTTTTGTAAGCTAATAGTTCCACGTGACAAAATTGATTCGCCCAAAATAATTCAAAAAGAATTGATCCGATTTATCACTTTGCTAAACTCGTGTAGTCGTGTATGAAACAAATGATTCAAATACTCTACTACGTACAATTTAATACGAAATATCAGATTAATTTCCTCCCTCTTGAATGCTTGGTTTTGATTGTAGACGGATATGTAAATTGTGTATGGATCAAAGTAAACGATTTCATAATATATTAGTGTGAGATTTAGTTTTATTACTCGTGTAATGTATGGAATGTTGATATTTTTTGTTTTACATTACTTAATTTTTTTCAAAATTTATTTTATTATTCATTTCTTTAGTTTAATTTGATATGAAAAATAAAATATTAATGTTTAGATTTATTCATATAATGAATATTGACAAAAAAACAGATTTTAAAAGGCATAAAGTATCATAAAAATCACAGTTATAATTAAAGACTTGTTGAATGGCTAATTTTCATCATTAGTGAAAAATTAAATAATAAATCGTAACTTACAAATACAAATTCTAAAGTGAAACTGCCTCACCGTAAATCAATAAGTAGATTATACCACCAGTGGTATTACCACTTGGATTATATTTTCTTGAACTTTTTCGTAAAGTTGTTAAGCTTTATGTCAAACTTTTGAGTTGATTCACAAAAATATTTGAGCTCAACAACTTGTAATTTAGCTAATAAAGTTTTAAAAACTCAAATTCTAAACATATATGCTCAATAAATGATGAAATTGTTGTACAATGTACATATACCTGTGGTGGTATAATATATTTGTGCCGTACTAGAAGCACTTAAATGCAACCATGTAATTCTTGAAAAGTAACCTCAATTGTAATAATAGAGTAACTATATCGCACTTCAAAAGTAAAACTACTATCTTCGAAAAGTAACTCAAATTCCATCTTATATATGGTGTTACAAAACGTCGATTTTGACTTCATTCATTATTAAGGATTGCGGATCAAACTTCACTATTCTTGGTGAATAATTTGTGCTATTGTAGATACCCGTATCCGTACCCCCCCAAAACTGACCCGATGATGAATTGGACTAGCATTTTAATATAAACAATGCCGTTTGGATTTATCGATTTCGTTTTTAAAATGAATTTGAGTCAGTCGTCGCTTTTCGTTGGTCTTTATTTTAGCACCACAAAATAGCCCAACACCACAAAATGAGCCCAAACACACCCTTTGAGCCCATTTATCCTTAATGGGCCAAAAGCCCAAATCCCAAGTCAACAAGCCCGTTGACCAAAAGTCGATTTTCCGAGCTCCAAACACAAAAACGGAGTTC
>JAUEKU010176198.1:0-10704 GCA_032274805.1 Gypsophila paniculata | reverse complement strand
ATGGGTTTTATTTTCTATCATATGTCACTAGGTAGATGATAAGAATCTCAAAATAAAAATTATATTAAAGATTGTTGCATTAAAATTGAAAATATTCTACTAATTCATCATTTTGTGGAAGGATTTTTTTTATATAATTTCTATTTTGAGATTCCTATCATGTGCCTAGTGGGCATATGATAGAAAAACCCAATTACTATTAGTTAGATTTTTGGATAATTGCTTGACAGTAGTCACTTAATTAATTATATTGAATAATTTATTGAATAATTAATTATATAATTTATTAATTATATTGAATAATTTATAATTATATATATATATATATGGGTACATATGACTGCATGCAATAATAGTGGAACTAAAATATGTCTAGGCATTAATTCAAGAATTGAATATAAGATATAGAAAGGTAAAACGATGATAATCTTTGAGATTGAGAGCGAAATAGCACGAAATAATCACAATAACAAACCTAGCTTATTTTATCAATTCTTATTAATTATAAGCACAAATTTCTTTTCATTGTCATTAATGCTAATAAATTGTAGTTATAGATAAGCTATTAAGTTTAGCCGAAGAAAACAAAAGGACAATACATCCCATTATTCATCCAATACAAATTATCTGTACATACTTGATTTAAATGATTAAGCAATATCGAATAATTTACTCCGTAACTATTACTTTCTGGCAATACACACAATAACTTTTAATATTCATTTTTAAAATGTTATTTTGATAAATCAATTATGAAAGTCGGTCCAGTTATGTGCCTAAGTGGTCTAACTCGATCTCTTAGTTTAAAAATTTTAATTCTGGAAGTTGTCCGTTTAAACATTAATTCTACAAATTTATTTCTCTCAATCAAGAAAGTATCACATAACCTAATTATTATACCGAAATTTTTACGGACACTAAACAATTTGAAATTTTTGTATCTATTTTTTAGCAGAAAATAATGAATTAAATTAGAACAATAATAAAAGTAGCTTTCGAGGTAGTGCTATATGGACAAAAAAGTAATACACATTACCTTTTATTTCCACTATAACAAGGAGCCCAAATAATTGCAAGATGAAGACCACGTCAGATTATCTTATCCACTTAGGATAATACCATCCAATCACAACGCTCCACGTAGACGTGCAAGATAATATATACGGAGTATTAAACTTGAATTCATGATTGAAGACGACCATGTCAACGTACGTCTTCCTCAACTAATTAAGATGATTGTGTTTACTATTTAACTAATTAATTAATGGTGGTTGATTTATATTATTTTATCCATAAGATTGTACATGAAGGTTTAAAATAATAGAGATATTCGTAATGGTACGAGTGTAGGTGTACGACAACAATTGAGTTTCCAAAATTATTTTTCATATTATTCTATACTGGCGATATATAATTTATCATGGACATTAATAATTCATCCCATGAATTCTGTTAAGTTACATCATATTCTTGCTTTTTGAAAAGATAATCTTAGATGGCCATTGAAGGTCAGCTTTTGTCAACTCCGAGACCAAACCCTAAATTTCTTTTGTGAATATTTGATTTTTGCATTTATCGAACATGCATGATACTGGGGGTGAAACTTGTCATACAAGATATAAGAGTTCAAAAGTTTAAATTGAGTAATACAAAAAGACGACACGTGTCTTCATTCATTGTTTTGTGATTGTTTAACTGATTATATAATACCTGAACGAATTTCTTGATAATATCATCCGACTCAAATTATAACTAAATCGAAAAATACATCATATATACACAACAAAATCAACTTAGAATACAAAATCCCTAGATTAAATAGGCCAATAATGAATGACCTTCCACAACAAATGAAGCCATAAATAGGTGGGTAGAATGATTTTAGGGCATATTTATAGGTATATCCCAAGGGTTACAAAAGGATAATCACGTTATAAATTAAATTCAATGACAAGTCACATTTTGTAATGTCTCAATCTAGAATTAAGCATTATTTCCCCTTAAAGAGAAACATTTTATTTTAATTTTTATATATTTTTTTATCACATAAATAATTAATGGTTATAATGCAACTATGTAAGGGTTGATTTGATTCGTAAATTTTGCTTTTATACTTTGACAACTTTTCTTCCTGTACGCTACTTTATTCCTAGATCTTTTAACATAAAAATAAAATATTACTTTTGAAGATTATCTTCTTGATTACTTTAATGGTGATTAGTTTGATTTAAAAGTGAGGTTAGATTATATTATTGGTTTTGTCTTTTTAGATTTCATACCTAATTCTATCTAGCAATGTCTTTCTGCAATTTTAACTTCATGGCGATGCATCAATTGGGTTATTGTAAAATCGCCTTATATTAATTGAACAAAAAATGAATACCTAACTTATATATGTGCTATAATCAATAAGTCCAAAATTAACATTTGGCTAATTACGATAATATCATTTTGTCAATCTTTCAAATAAGCTCGACAAATAGCAGGTTTGATCTCCGATATTTTGTGTATGTTATTCAGTATGTCTCCCGTGAGACAGTCATCTCATACGTGAGACTTACACTAGATCAAAGAAACTTTCATATCAATTTGATTAGATCAAATCACCTTTGAGTTTAGGATCAGTAGTTGAAAATCAAATTTTTTGGGTTGAGAGTTGAGACTATTCGACCAGCATATTTCTATCAAATCTACATATTAGGGAAAAAAAATAAAAAAACTGAACTTTAATTACTTGGTACGCAGTACCATATAGTGAAAAGTGATAGATCTTATATATCTAAAAAATGGAAAATAGGATTACGCATCAGATGTAGTACCTTAAATCCTTGATTTTTTGAGTTTTTTTTATAAAGTTTTTGAGTTTTTATAGGTGTGTGTAAACCGAACTCAAAAACTTTATATAAATACTCAAAAACGTTACATAAATGCTCAAAATCTTGTTATTGCTAAAAAATTGATTATTACTCGGAACAGTACTTAACTAAGCATAATACAGCAATTGACGTGAATCAAATCAAAGATCCATATAATCCAAGCCCAACACAATAGCCAGGCCCAAAAAAAAAACCAACTCCAAGTGATTTACCATGACCCAAGCATAAACAAATTGCTGGCCCAACACAACAATTGATCCGAACTTATTTGAACTCGATCAAATATACTCGAGCATCATCATTCCCTTCGTAAGTAGCCGCATCACGTTCGTCGTTCGACCCAAATCGGTTTTTACTAATTGACTCTACACATGGAACATGCTCGATGACAGATGACATACAAAGTATTGCACAATGAACGAATCAAACCATACGACAGTAAAATATATCTCACGGATGCACAGTTTCGTAATCAACTTCAAGCAAATTGCCAAATTCATCAAACAAATATCGATTTGTTTTGTAATCTAATTTCGATCAGCTCATTTAAATTTTTTTTGGCGAATTTCATATTACCATCAGATATAGAACATATTTGACGAATCTGTTGCCGTATGAATATCCATCGTGTAGGCCAGCTGCCCGGGGTACGCAGTATAGCAGTTGTAAAACCGGCCTAAATGGGGAGAAGTCGGAAAATGTTGCAGACAACATAGTAGTAGGGAACGTCCGCATTAGCCCGGGGCTTCATGCTTCTAAAGACTTGATCACTGCATGAATTAGGATTTCTTTTTAAATCATGCATAACAAAGAAACAAAGTCATATTTATCTATCGTGTAGGCCGGCTGGCCGGGGAGCGTGGTATAGCAGTTGTAAAATCGGCCTAAATGGGGAGAAGTCGGAAAACATTGCACACAACATAGTAGTCGGGAACATCCGCATTAGCCAGGGGTATCATGCATCTAAAGACTATCACTGCATGAGTTGGGTTTTCTTTTTAAATCATGCATAACATAGAAACAAAGTCATATTATCGTCATCATCCTCACCTATTAAGTTGGTACCTTCGCATAGCGAGAGAACCGATTTACAAACAACTATTATATTCCAGATATGGTGAAAGCAAAATCTGGCTCAAACAGAAGCAGCAAATGACGGTGATCTTTCTATTGCCGGAATTACTCATCATCTTCACCGTCTCCCTCCTCATCGTCTTCATCAGAACCTTCATCATTTTCCTGTGAAGAGTGAATGACATGACTAAGTTACACAGCATAATGGTAACTGGCGTTTAACAATCTCGTAATGGGTAAATACTAAATACAACACAATAGTTGACTCGATGGAGACTAAGATATAGCCTAAAAATCCCAACATTATACTATCATCAACAAGAGCACAGCGAGCCTTCAATTCGCTGCATGCTCGTTCTCCAAGAGACCGTCATGGAAAAGATCCACACAGATTTTCAGAGTATATAAGTATTATCATCGCTGAACATCACAGGAATTCACCGAAACGTTCGAAGAGCAATTAAGAAGCAAAATGACTATTTACATAAATGTTGTAAATTGTAAAATACCTCATCTTCATCTCCCTCGAATTCCACTTCATCAGCATCCTAGAATAATGATTACACATGACTTAGGCACAAGTGTAAATAAATCGGCCAGTAAAGGACCGCTTACCACAAAACTGGGGCTACAAAAATAGAGGATTGAGTTGAAATTATTACATTGTTGAAGTATGTCAACGGGTTGGGCCACAGATCCTCCTTGATGATTTCAGCAACCTGCTAATTCACCATCCAGTCAGCTTTATTTTGATTGCTTAGTGACAAGCTGAAATAGGAAGGTCGTAAATAGATCAAATTATCTGACTCACCTCGTCATGGATATCATCGTCATTTGGTTGAGTCTCAGTGAACCAACTGAAGAAGCTGCAAGCAGATTGAGATAGCAAAAGTGTTATCAAGATAGACTTCAGAATGGATTTCATACTAAGGTAAAAATCTGTGAAACATTATCACGTAAGCAAGCACAAGTATGCCTTTACGACGTAATCTACACATTTACTACGGAGTATTATACATCTGCATTCATCCAGTGATATATAAACTCATCAAATTTCAACAAAAATTTTGAGTCTTGTTTTGAGCAAAAGAGCAGTCACTAGCCATTAGCCAAACAATCTGTCACTGCCTTTAAGAACATCACAGGCTAGAACGATCCAGTCCAAACTTATTACCAAGAACACAATGCCGAATAATCATGCAATCATGGTCTTGTTTAGAGCAAAGGTCTTTGTAGTATGACCTCAGTCATTGTGACAATAGACATCGCTCCAGATCATGGGTACGCTAACTTTCAAAGCCTTGAGAACTCAGTTGTTATTTGGTGTCAATATCTATTTGATACCATGTCCATGCATTTAACTGTCTTGCCTCGTTTTCAGCTATTTATGTTGAAGCCAAGCTTCAGCTTGAGGATGAGGCAATTGACCCAAAACACAAGTTAGTAATCAACCCTAGATTAGGAGCTATAGAGCTAGTAAGTTGCCACCATTAGTTTTAACAGGACTTCAGAATCATACATCAAGTAAAGGCGATTTATGAGCAACAAGCGTAGTATAACTAGTTTCTGACAAGGGTACAAAAATTCCATAAAGGGCATGCGGATTTTGCAGACGGGGTAGATTCTGGTGAACAATTTTTCCTTAGGCGTCACACAATTCAAATCCACAACCCTTCGCTAGGTTATCTTGACCGCCTATGACTCCAACCTAGTTTTGAGCAAATCTACCTACCCCCGGTCTCTTTTCTTTATAAAAGACCAGCTAAACACTCCAAAAGAATAACGAGTGACTGTTACTTCATGATAAAAAGTAGTGCAGCCAATTTAGTGAGGAATTTTGCAGAGTTTTGGACTACACTGGAGATGGAAAGTTATTAATTAAAATGAACTACTTAAATTTCGTCCACCATCAGTGACAGTACCAGTAATTAATCAGTTTATAAAATAGACGCATCCTCAATACATTTTAGATGGAAGATTCGTGTATATTTTACAAAGAGGATGTACCTTTCCTCCGCATGAGGTCTCTTGTTGCCTTTCTTCTCGTTATTGGCACCGTTTGCAATTTCCTGGACATGTTCAAGACACCAAAGTCAACACACAAAAACATAGGAATCAACCAGAAATCAATGAAGAGCAAGAAGGACTATTACCTGGTCTTCTTTCCAATTGATAGAAGTAGCTGTAACTTTTGTAGTTCCTTCATCGAGGAATGTAAATGTCTTGGTAAGCTTTTCGTTTTCAAAGTAAGGATTGGGGCTAAAATTCTGTCGTTAATAAACAGCAGAAATATGGTTCATCAGATTCTTTTCATAAAACATAAATAATAAAGACATCAAAAAATGTGCAAGAACGATGGTCGGAGGTACGGATCACTTACAAAACTTATTGAATATCCCGATTTAACATCTTTAGAATCCTCCACCTCAATAGAAGTTAGGTGCTTGAAAATCTATGCAAGAAAAATGTGCCAAAGTCAAATAAATAAGCATGAAAAAATTGTATACAGTATCTAGTGAATCGATTTTATCAATATTGCATCAAAACCAAAAAGAGACCTCCCTCAAAATGAGAAACTAAAAAAAAAATCCTTGGAATTATATTCTTTTTTTTAAAAAAAAAAAAAAAAACCTGAGAACATAAAGTAATCAAATTCATCAACGAGAAAACAAAAAGATACCTGATTATCTTCATCACTCACAAGTTCACAAAGAGCAGGATGGCTAAGAAACTACGCAACAGAAGAACAAGTTAAGCGATCAAAGTTAGGAAAGAATCATGTCCTAGAATCTAGTTTCTATTTAAGAGACGATTCATGCCAACAAGGTAAAGATCTTACAGCAGTCACCCAAAAGTGAGGAATGGCCTGTATGATCTCGTTTCGCTTGTCGTAAACAGGCCGTCGTATCTCATTATACTTCTTCTCAACCTCCAGAACTTCATCGCTAGCTTTCTCATTTATCTAGAACCATAGATCCAACAATTGTTAGTGTTAACAGGCTTTTCCTAGACAGCACAAGAAAACCGACGAGATTTAAATTACAAAATTGATAATAAATGGAGTAATTGATGTTTCAGAAAATATATTCTCTCATACTTCAAATCTGGTAGCCTTAGTGACACAATACTGATGGTAATATCATAGAAAATATACTCGAAATCTCTAACACTTTAAATGCAAATGTCATTGCACCCACCTCATAAAGGGATATCAAATTTTGTGGAGTAATTGGTTTTGAATGGTAGCAAATACCACATGCACGTTCTGACTAAGAGTTTCGTAAGATAAGAAACATCTTATAAGGCAGCCAATCTAACATAATACTCCGTAATTAATAACCTTATATGTTGTCATTAATAATTACAGGTATAATTCAGAAAATCAACAAACATCTTCTCGTTACGACTTGCAAACGTGTGAAAACCCAATTTCCAACCTCATGTTATATCCGAACAAAACCATCATCCTTCCTTCTCCCTACATATGTCAGTTACCGTTGGGTCTTACAATAAACACCATCCAACAAATCACGAAAAGGATCCAGTACCCATGGTCGATACTTTGTAATTATCATTCGTCTTAATTGACTCTATAACGACAGATTACAAGTACAGTTGCCGTACAGAGGCTGTTTAAAGCTACACTCGTAAGCATCCCTTCAATAACAACATAGATAATACTACAAATCCAGAACTACTTTATACCGACAATGTGGAAGGAATTGCTACAAAACCCGACCTTATATAGATGCACCACAAACTGCCACGTCTAAGTGTCGAACCAAACCAAACAAGCTGAGCACACGATTTTTATCAATGTCAGAATACGAAAATTCTAACATGTAATCCGTATCGAGCTCGAGTTTTCACCTGATTTCTACAAATCCAAACACCAATAAACTAACAAATTTTACATGCACAGTGAAAATAATGCTCAGTTCTCTAACAACACTCATCAGAAGAACAATCCAACACAAATCCAACTAAATTCAGCCTCCATTAAACACGAACACAAATTCTCGTGTAAGACGGTCTCACAAATTTATCCTCTCACATGAAAAGGTAGCTACTTTAACCTTTCTAATAGACTCTCCAATAGATTTTGTCTAATAAACAGTAGGTCACACAGTATGAGACGGTCTCACACGAGACTTATTATAATTCTCTACTTTTTTTTTTAACTCAACAAAATTGAAAATTCTCACCTACCCATGATCTAAAATCAAAAACCCACAAAAAAACTACAACACAAAGAACACAAATCACAAACAGTTACATTAAAAAACACGAATAAACCGACGAAAACCCGAAAAAAGATGGAACCTTTTCGAGCTCATCTTGGACTTCCTGAAGTTTTTCAATGGAGAGAACAAGTTGGGCATCAATTTCAGGGGAATCTTCATCATGGGTCTTCAATTTTTTGCCTTTAGAATCAGCCACCATTGTTGAATTTTTGTGGGTTTGATTTTTATTTTATTTATTTTTTTTTTGGTGTTGTTCTTCCCCCAAAAGGCAAAAACCCCAGAAACCTAAAACCCTAGATTTTAGGAGTGAACTAAAAAAAAGTACAAAGTGATGAGAGGACCAGGAGTGTTTTTGTTGTGGTTTGGTATCACTTTTGTTGGGCTTTTAAGGTGTTGGTATTGTTAGACGGTTTTTCGATAATTTTGTAGGAATGTTTGCAAGATTGATAATACGAAATATAGTTTACACTCCATTATGATTTATTGTAATCAGTATCAATGTTAACAATTTTGAGTCTTAGATTTTGTATCATTGTGTTTGGATTTAGATTTAAATTATCACGTGGTGAATTTGGACCCTCTGAGCGAGATCTAAATGCAGTTGTGTACGTTTGATTTTAGTTGATTATTATATTTCTTCTCGATAACGTTAATTATTATGGGCAAAACAGTTTCTCCTGAGTCGGTCAAGTTACGGTGGCTTAATCCGACCCTTGAATCGTTGACACGTCGGGCTGGCTTGCCAACCATTACTTTTCCGCATTCCTTATATATTTAAGTGTATTTTTCTTTTGGGGAAGGGGATTGTTTGGACCCTCTGGTTCAAATCCAAGTTTAACCAAGACTTGTAAATGTCTCTAAAGGATTCAGTCTGGACTGAGACAAACAAGTCAAGCTCATGCGGGACTTGCTCGACTTGATCCTCGGCTGGGTCTAACAATTGACGCAATTTAAGTGCTAACATTTCACCTTCAATAATGGGTTAGATTAAATGAAAAAACATATTAACTATACTCAATTTAAACATAATATGCTTATATACAATATCTATCGATTCATATAGAAATGTAAAATTAGGAAGCTACGTGCTTCTAAAAAATATCTTAGTGATGGAGAATATATTTCTCTAAATATAGCCCTAAAGTTTTATTACCTTACCCCCAACTAATTAAACACCTTGAAAAAAAAAATCACAAAAAAATCATCAAAAATTCATATCATCATCAAATAATATAATCATAAATAAATCCTTATATTCATAATAAAAGATAATAATCATTTAAACATTAATAATAAAATCCATAATTGTTGCATTTTTTTTATATACAAATTTTCTTTTCAAATTCTATATATGTGCATTCAAGTAGTTAATGCATGGAAAAATTCAACCCAAATAATGAATCAAAGACATTATGGGCAGAAAAAATGTGGGGTGAATATCCAATTGTATGCCAAGATGATCCAAATCCACGTCTAGGAACTCATGGCATATTTTCAAACTCTTTTTACGTTATCAATTCGACTCAATCGTTATGTTTATTTCAATTCAGTTTAATTTTATTGGTCATTTCTGTTACCGCTTTCTTTCTCAGACCTTTTGGTTTACCTATTCTTTCTCAAATGGCTGTAAGTTTAATTTTTTTTAAACCTTCATATTTTCTTTTACAATTTTTTTTAACTATGTATTTGAATTATCATACGATATATAGCATAATGCATTGATGGTTGTTTTAGGGTTGTTTAATATATTCAATATGAATAATTCTTAGGTGCACTGGGAGAATCATGTCATTGTTTTTGTGTATCTACATGCTAAAATATTGGAACTAATGTATGTTATAATATTTTTACGCAAATTCTTATTTAAGACGGTATATCCATCTCAAGCTTAAGAGGGGTCAAAGAGTAGAAATAAGACAAAAGCAGATTGTATGGGAAAAACAAAAGATTTGTCTTATTTGCACAAGTGCGATGATATTTACTTTTTTTTATTGTTAAAACGAATATATCCGTCTTAAAGGAGATTTATTGATATGTTTAAGGACTGGGTTTGAACGAGGGTAATTCCTAGGTTGTAATGGAGGTAAAATACTAATGGAAGTGGAAAAGTAAAGTAGTACCGGTAAAGTGGTAAGAACTAAGAAGTAGTTTACGTTTTCTTTTTCACAACGTTCCAACCCAATTGTACGGAGTATGTATATACATCTTTCGGCTTTGTTTGACAAATATAGTTGAAAAGATAGTTCGAAATTGAAAAGCTTTCTGAACTTACAAAAAATTAACCGAAAATATAATGTTTGGTAAAACAAAATGAAAAGAGAGGCATGTTCAATAAGTTGACGTAAAAAAGACATGATTATTATTTTCAGTCAAACTTATCAAACAGTTTCCAAAAAGAAGTTGACTGAAATCGTAGTCAAACCAAGTATCCACTTAAGGACCTGTTCTCTTCGTCTTAATTTTTCGTTAGTCTGAATTCTGAAGTCTGAAGTTTTCTGAAGTTTTCTTAA
>JAUEKU010176187.1:0-10704 GCA_032274805.1 Gypsophila paniculata | reverse complement strand
TTGAAAGAAAGAAATTAATTGATTTTAAACTAAGAAATTAATTATTGTTATTATTATTATTAAATCGTGTTAAATTAACACGGGGTGTTACATAGAGTATCCTTTGGAATAACAGCATTATTGCTGCCAGTTGAAAACACCGCACACTCAAGATGTAACATTCGCACAGTTACAATATTTTACATTGAATGTTCAAAATGTGTAATTAGATGTATCGATATCTTAGTTAACTTATAGACTACAATGACAAGTACACATTACACATATGAAGCAGTTTATAGAACACTTCGTGATATCTTACAAGTAACAACACAACACATGATGACACAAAAGATTCCATTTTTCAAGAAAACGATACTTAGCTTTTCTCATGGATATTCTTTAGTGAATAATCGATATAACGGCGTGAGATAGTATAAAAAAGACCAATTGTAGTCACACACTATTATATTGTGAGACTATCACACAAGATTTTAATTGATTTATAAAGAGTAAATATTTAAAACATTATCTTAATAAATTATTAGACGTGAAGATATTTTTAAAATACTTAGAGTTTAATAGAAAATAATATTGCACGATCTATTAAGTGAGACCGTCTCTTTGGAGAATTTGTGATTCATCAATTATCTCTTCCCATTCATATTAACTCATTCAATATATTTCATTCGCTCTAAATTATAAGTCAAATTCGTTTTCAATGTAAAGTTTTCGATTTTTACAAAATATTGCTTTGAAAATATAAAAAAATTATAAGATTAAACCCATCACAAAAATACTTTCAAACGTATAACATTTCAAAAATATATATAGGTCGCCCGGCTGCAGTACGGGCACCAACACTAGTTAATAATATTTAACGTCCAAAACTAGATAGTAATATAATCATATTCGCATAAAAAATTGAACAAATATCTACTCACTCCGTCCCGGTCAATACGTTACTATTTTCATTTTGGGGTGTATCAGTGAATACGTTATTATTTTCATTTTTAGTAGTTTTTTGTATATAAAAAGTGATTTGCAAGTGGATTGGATAATCATATTTTATTATTGTATTAGACATTCACTTGCATTTTCTTATTGTTTGTCTAAAAAATAATATTAACGTATTAACTGGGACAGAGGGAGTAATATTTAAGTCAATCTTGAAATAAACTAAGACTATAATATTTAGAAAATTCAACCTACGCAATAAAAGTATCAAACGATCCACCAGAAGAATCATCACGAAGGAATCGACGTTGGGCAAAATTTGAGGCAAGAGCATCGTTCATTCACTAGTGTGGACAACTCAAAGAGTTGCATCTGTAAATCTTCAAGTTTTCTTAGCCTCCTGTTCCACTTTTATTTTGGCTTGTGCTGCTGCTTCTCGGTAACGATTAATTTGAGAAATGGGGGACGGTGTGACGGGCAAAAATTGTATGCCGTAAATTACAATTTGTATCACTTATTTTCTATCACTAAACGAATAGCAAAGCGGAAATAAGGATCGATCTCACAAAGAATTGGACTAATTGTAAACGTGTGTTGAGTGTAAGTAGGACAGTCGAGAATGTAATTCAAGACCGCAATGTAACCGATTGGGGGGGTGTGAGTTGTTTTGATATCTAAGGCTAAGCTACCTCAATATATATCGCCACTCAACATTCAACTTGCACCCCATCTCTAACTCTGATTGGGCAGGTGACAAAGACGACTTCCTCTCCACAGGGGCATACATCGTCTACCTAGGCAAAAATCCAATTTCCTGAAGTTCCAAAACAACGGACTGTCGCTCACTCATCCACCGAAGCTGAATACAGATCCACTGCCAATACCATTGCCGAAATAGCATGGCTACAAAGTTTATTTAGCGAACTTCGCATAATCACTACAACACCCACCATATATTGTGACAATCATGGTGGCAGAAGCCTCTCTGCCAATCCCGTCTTTCACTCATGCATGAAACAGCTTGCTCTTGACTATCACTTCATCCGAGAAAAAGTGCAAGCCAAATACCTTTGAGTCTCCCGCGCACATTCCCAACGACGATCAACTAGCTGACGCCCTCACCAAACAGTTAGCATGACAAAGTCTCAATCTTCTCCTCTCTAATATAGGACTTACGCCTCGCCCGTCTATCTTGCGGGGGCATGATGAAAAGTAGAATATACATTTCACCATAGTCAATCAAAAATATTTGATTGACTATATTTTCCATATTCTGATCTCCTCATATTGTTTCCATATTCCTCATATGTTCATTAGGAAAGTATTATATACATATCTTGTTTTACTCCTATATAAACTCAATGTAATTATCATAATAAAGTTAATGTCGATAATATTCACAACTTTACACACAAAACTATGCAAGCAATCAGAATAAAGACGGAGAAACAAAGCAATAATTTTGACATGATCCGCAATGTAAGAAAATGAAGGGCAAGGAGATGGGATGACAGCAATATCAAGTACGCGATTCTTTACTTACTTTCCCCAACCACTGATGCCTACAAAATCGATGCATTCAACCTGTAAAGTATCAAAGGTTCAAAACTATATAAAAGATATACTCTGAAGCACCGAGTGCAATCTACCCTCCTATATTCTACGAGTCTATCAGCATGTATTTGCCTTCATCTTACAACAGTCAAAGACAAATGAACTATACATGGTGAAAGACCATGTATTGGCCTTTTCTCCTGATTTTCTATAGCAAGAAGCTCAAACGCGTCTGCATAAACAAAAGATAGATTTTACACAGTACAGGTACAGCTACAATGTGTACAACTTTTAGCTGGAGGGTGCCATCGTGTTTAACTATTCATTACATTGTACCTGCCAGAAAAGAACATGAAGTAGTTAAAGTCCAATTGTTGAAGCAGCCATTTTTTTGTCATGTCTCAGTTATTTTTCACTGTACTCAGCGCAAATACAATGGTCGCGTCGCGTATACTTATGAAGTTGTACAGATTGTGTAACTTGATTAGATTCAGATGCAAACGAGCGTAATTAACACAATAAAATGAAAAGGGTTTGCGACATAAACTCTATTTAAACCAAACACCTCACTAGGCACTAGCATCTTCAAATTTCAAAACTTACAGAGGTTAAAGAGCATTATGAGATTCTTATGGCAAATTTACACCGAGTACTTTGTGATGTTTAACCTGGGCGGGCGAAAAAAAAATTACCTTTACTGAGAATAATGTTTGGTTCTATGTAAAAAAGATAGACAGGAAATCATGACAAACTCGAGGCTTCAACGCTTGCAAGGTGAAAGTCGGACAAATTAATCATACCTCAACTATGTACTAACTAGAAAAAGGCCTAATAATTCAGTGCAAAGAGATCACATTTAGGCTTGGTGGTTCTTTACTATGAAAATTTCAACATACGGTTATTCCTTTGTCGCATTATATAGAAACCTGGATATGAAGGGCACACAACCAGAAAATATCAAAGGTTCAAAACACGTTATTCTTTTGCACTACTTTTACGGTTTTACCAATGTCATGGGCATTGCAAACAACCACTTCCTCTATGAGATTCAATAATCACTTCCTCCAATGTGCATTGTTTGTACATCATCAGAGAAGGGAATTGAAACTAGAATAACTTTCATGCACCGAAACTATGGATTTACACAGTTGCATCATACTTGTTACACAGCTAATAATATTCCGAAATGCTGTGTTTTTATTTATTACTTCTAATTTGCAACTTTCTAAAAGGATCATTCAAAATTTCCTCGTATTTTCCGTGATAAAGGACATGAGAGATAGAACTGATAACATTGACATACTTTCTGATATAATGAACATGAGGACAAGCATTCTCATTATTGTGACTTTCTCTCCTTTCTTAATTGACAATAATATCTCTTTTGATCTTTTTTCCGTTTCTTTCTGTACATTTCTTAGATTTTCAAATTTTTTTATCAATTGTTTTTCCCAAAACTCCTCATTATTTTGACTATCTTTTTCACACAACATATTTTCATGTATTTTCTCCTTTTCTCTTCTTATCGTCAATCCCTTTCCTTTTTTCCTCTTTCTTTCACTAAATTACGTCGCTTTGGCGATTCCTGCTAATGATTCAAACTAAAAGGTCTCAAATCATTAGCGGGATCAAAGTTTCGTTAATGTGGTTGTTGAAGTGGAATTTAAACAGTTGTTAAAATGATTTAACATGTATTGTACCATCTGTGACATAATTTATTACACTGCAATCAAATTTGGCGAGATATAAATTAATTATACCAATTGAATCACTCATAAAAGTCAGAAAAAACATCTCAGCAGAATCAAACTAACGGAAACTGAAACATATTCATCATATTATATACTCGAAATTACAAGATTCATATCAGAAGATGTCGATGTACAGCAAGCCTGACACTGACCATATAAAAGGAAGTTTAGAAATTGAAAAATCGACAATTATCATAAGATATGACAAAACAGTCAACAAATCAGAGACTAACTACAACTAACACTACTTATCTACTCAGACTCTCTGACGAGTCATGACAGACTCATGTTCTTAAAGTTTAATAAAAGCAAACAAGAGTTCACCGTCTTGCCTAAAAGACAATACCTGCACCGTATCATCCTTCGTAAGATGATTAGCTTCTACAATATCGTTCCAAGAACCACTTAACAAATAGGACGACTTAGTACACGACCTCCTAAAGGTCATGATCGTCTCCTTGAAGTCATTACTCGGCTGATACACATTGACCTTCATATCCTCGATCTCACCGAAATCAACCCAACAGTTGCTGTAAGGCAACTTCAGACAACCCTTTTTGTTACTGACATCAGACTTACAGAGATTCTTTTGAATCACGAATTTTAGGTCTGACCCACCCAGCTTTGTAATCTTGTCTTTGTACTCCGACAGTATATTTGGTGGTTGAAGACAGATAGTAAGCTTCATCTTCTTAGTAGCTGAAGCGAACCCTAATTCACCCGAATCATTGATACCATCATCATCTCGTTGTTCGAGTTTACGTTTAGGGTGAAGGCAGGGGAGTAAAGTCTGGACATTAATGGGTGAAGATCGAGGCCTTCCATAGGTGCGAGGTCTCACGTTAAGATTGAATGGCAGCGGTTTCTTCTCAAAAATCGGAATGTTGACAGTGGGTCTGAATCGATGCTTAAACTCATAAACTTTATCAGCAACACTGGCAAGCATCTCGAGCGGAGACAATGAATTCAACGTTTCAAGATTGTCATCTCCGAATTTAGGGTTGATAACAGTCGCCATCATACCCGTCTTCGTAATCCCTTCAGTTTAACAGTAGATCAAAATTGAAGAGCAAAGAAATTAGGGTTTCAACAAAGAATCAAATTCTGGGTGTATTTTCAAAATTGAGAGATTGAACAAAATCAAAAGACGAAAATTTTAGGGTTTTTTTGAGAAGGAAATACTTGATTAGAGATTTCGGAGATTAACAAAGTGAAAACAGTGAATTGAGAAAATGATGAGTGATTTGATATAAGTATGTAAACAGGGGATTGATTTTGGAAAGTTCTAACGGTAATAATTTTATTTGTGGGAAAGTTCGTTAATAGTCGGTTTATAGATACAAACATTAATTTGGCGGAGAACTTAACGGATCTCTTACTTAGACGCGGTTCTTTTGAATGGACTTATCAGTTTACAAACTTATACACTACAAATACTCGCTCAGTCTCGGTCATTTGTTTACCTTTTTATTTTGGGATTAAGCGCAAATTGGCGTTTTTCTTGGCACAATAAAATAATTTGATCCAAAACAATCACTAATTTGGGAGAAGGTCGGTTTTGCTTAAATGATTTTGGATGATAATTGGACTAAATTTTAGTTTTGTATAAAGAAAACGGTGCAATTACGCTTCGCTTTAAAATAGCAAGGTAAACAAATGACTAAAACAAATGGAGTAATGTTGAACGTTTTATTAATATTTTCGATTAAATTATTTAAAATGTACTCTCTTCGTCTCAGTCCATTATTAACGTTTAATATTTGAAAATTCATACATGATACAATTAACCATTACTCCGTATAGTTTTGTGGATTATACAAGTTTAATATATGTAAGTGAGCATGTTATAATAACGTCCGAGTATTAAGTTACTCGGTATTATTGAATTTTTCCAAAATTATACAAATTTTAAGGACATGGAATACGAAAATGGGATGGAAGGAGTATTTTGTATGTCATGAGTTGAACAACCACTGAATTTCAGTGTGTCGCTCGACATGTCGTGGGAGACGGATACACGACATGGAATACGAAAATGAGATAGATGATTCAATTCACTCTCGTCAAAGTGGGCGTGTAAAGAATTTGATTGGAGGTTTATTGGTCTAACACAAAATATTGGTTGATAAAGGCTAGTATGGGGATATGAACTACTATTCAAAACAATGGGTCTGTATAGGCTAATTTCATACAAGTAAGCTTATAATTACACTTTCAAATTGAACAAAAATAGATGCAATGAACACTTACCAGGCTACCCTTTAGCTCCTCGTAGTCGCGACTCGAGACAACAACATAGCAGGATTCTGATGTGCTAACCAGTCAAAGGAAGGCATTGGCGACCGTCAGTTGGCAGTAGGCAAATAGTCTGATACTACTTGTTATTCTTGAATCGGGTTTTGGTGGAAATTAAGGTTACTCATTTCGGGTCTTAGATTGGAGATTGATTCGAATATTGCAGATCGATTTTATAGCTTCTGGTTTGTTTTGTCAACTCTAGTTAATCTGCACCACAGAAGGGTCTATGTTGATTCTGTACCATCTCTAGTTACATCACTTTACTTCACATAGAGTCAAAGATGACTCTTCAAAGCTCAATTAGAAAACCCAAGCCTTTGAAAACCGGCTCAAGCTCACTCGTGGTTACGCATCACTCCATTATAAGGTCAAACGCACGGAGAAATTGGAGAGAAAAGAGCACAATTTCGACGCAAATGTATTTTTCAAGGGCGTAAATAATAACACCATTGAATGCTAAGGCTTGGGGCATCAGCTCTATATAAACTGGACATGTCACAAACAGCTTGCAGATAGCGAACTTACAAGCAGAAGAGCATCGCGAGACTCTCGAAGACAGATCGTCTTACACCGAGCACTATGTATCACAGATGGGTATTCTTACTTTGTCGCACTGTACAGCGTACGCCCTTGAAGTTTGAGGTACCGGACCTGATAAGCATTGAACGTTAAAAAATTATAGAAATTGTAGAACACAAGCTATTCTTTCCTACTGATTTTGCCAGTTCCGTGGGCTTTGCAAACATTAGATGTATGAATGATTGTGTAGAAGTTCAAGAGGCTACGACAACCACTTCTTCTATGAAATTCAATAATTGCTTCACGCACTGTTTATATGACTTCAAAAATTGCTACACAACTGATAATTTTCTCAAAGACGCTTTTTGAAAATTTTAAATCTACTTTGCTACTTATGGAAAGGATCATCTGAAGTTACCTCGCTTGTACTCTCCGAGATAAATGGCATGCGAAAGAAAGAATTAATCGCGTTAATATACTTTCAAATACAAGAGGCATCAGGACTTGGTACATATCAGATTTGCAATTATACTTCCTCTTTTAATTCTTCTCTCTTTCTTTTGCACTTGTACGTTTTCATTTACTTTTTTTTTATAAACTCTTTTTCTAAAACTCCCAAACTTTTTTTGAACACAGTATTTAATTTTTTTTTTTTTTCTCATCATCTTCCATTTTTTTCATTGTACTACCTTTCATTGACAGTGCCAAATGATGATTCATATTATCATCTTTATAAATAGAAGCCCATTTAGAGAGAAGGGCTCTTCCTTCTCTCTAAAACAAGAAACCCATTAAAGTCATTATTTTCCAGCCTTCAATTTAGCAAACTTCATCTTTCTCATCTTCTTAGTTGAGACTTCTCCATCAAGAACTATGAGCTTCTGATCCTCTCTTTCTTTATCTCGAGACACTTTTATGCTCTCCATTTAGCCTAGGAGAGCAGTAAATAGTCATGTCTCTTGATCAACAAAAGTTAGGATCGGATCTAGAAATTCAATTAGCTAATATCTTGCACCTTTTTTTCTTAGTAATTCCACTGATTTTCTTCAATACTGAGTAGCTAAACATTTATTTGCAATGTTTCCATCCATATGTGGATTTGTTGATCATGTTTGTGTGTTGAGGAATCCTTTCACACTTCTGTGTGTAGTGGCACTTGAAGCCATTTTCCTAGTGGAACTTTGAGTGAACATCATGTTTATTGTTTGGTTTGTTTTAGCCCTTCATCAATTTTTTGTATGTTTTTGTGCAAGACTATTTTGCAATTAAGTACTCCGTATATCTGAGCATTTTCTTTTAGGTATTCTCTGGGTAGCTTTGGTGGTGTTCTTTGAGGAAAATTTAATTTTTCTAGTGGATTGTAATCATTTCATTTGGGCCTTGTGATTTTTATTTAAAGTTGGAGTCTAATGACACTTTCTTTCGAGGTGCTTTGAAGGTTGTATACCTTTGCGCTCCTCTTCATCCGCAAGGATGAGATGGATTACTCTTTTTAAAAGTCGATCCAGTTTTCTTACCTTATCAAAAAAAAAAAAAAAAAATAAAAAAAAAAATAAAAAAAAATGATGATTCATATTACCATACCCAAAACATTTGCGGATTAAAGCTTTGTTATTGTCGTTGTTAATGTGGAACTGCAGCAGTTGTTAAAATTATTAGAGCGTGTATTGTAGATTCAACACATCAGATATGACTAGCAGACTTTGCCAATTTTGAAGAGCCACAACATTTTAACCCAAAACTACTACAGAAGTTCAACTTATACAATTATACCCGAACAATTTGAGACAGGCATCAATTACACTATTACAAGTAGCGTTGAAAGGCTGTGAATTATATTTAATTTCAATCAGAGAGAAAAGACGTCTCAACAGACGAAAAACAGAAACATATTTACAAATTGTGAACTCGAAATTATATGATTAATATCATAATGCCTCAAACTAGAGCACGTCTGATGCAAGCCTAGCCATAAAACACCTACAATTGTCATAAGATATGACTCAAAATCAGAGACTAACTACAACTAACATTACTTATCTACCCAGACTCTCACACGAGTCACGACAGACTCATGTTCTTAAAGTTTAATAAAAGCAAAAGATAGTTCACCGTCTTGCCTAAAAGACAAACCTGCACCATATCGTCTTTCTTGAGATGAATAGCTTCGACAATGTCATTCCAAAAACCAGTGAACACATAAGAAGACTCAATACACAACCTCTTAAAGGTCAGGATCGTCTCTCTGAGGTTGTTAGCCAGTTGATGATATACCTTCATCCGCATCTCCCCAGTCTCACCGAAATCATCCAAACGCTTATTGTGCGGCATCTTCAGACGACCCTTTTTGTTACTCATATCAGATTTGTGGAGTTTCTTTTCAATCACAAATCTCGGGTCCGACCCACCCAACTCCGCTATCTTCTGTTTGTACTCCAATGATAATTCAGGTGGCTGAAGACGGATTACGAGCTTCATCTTCTTAGGGGTATTGCCAAACCCTAATTCACCCGAATCATTCTTATCATCATCTCGTCGTTCGAATTTTTTTTTCTGGTGAAGGCAGGGGAGTAAAGCGTGGACGTCAATGGGAGAAGATCGAGGCCTTCCATAGGTGCAAGGTCTCACGTTAAGATTGAACAGATGCGGCTTCTTCTCAAACGTCGGGATGGCAGCAGGTTTGAATTGATGCTCGAACTCATAGACTTTCTCAGCAACACTAGCAACAAGAGAAGACAACAAATTCATCCTTTTAAGATCGCCATTCCCGAATTGGGCGTTGATAACAGTCGTCATCGTACCTTCCTCGTAAATTTATTAAGACTAACAAGGCAAGGAAATTGAATAACAGAAAAACTAAGGTTTCGTTAAAGGAAGGAATTCTGGGAGTTTTTCATAAATCAAGAAAACGAATTGATTGACTGAAATCGAAGACAGAAAAACTGGGGTTATGCAGAGAATTACTTAGAAATTGCATGTAACGCCCGTGTTAACTAATTAAACTAATTAGCAAATTAAGTTCTAACAATAGTAAATTTCGAAAGTCAAACTTCACCTTTGACTTTTTCTAAGCCTAATTAGTTAAAACAAAATATTAAACGATTAATGTTCGAAATTCTAAGATAAACATATTTCGAAATTTTTATAAAAAAAATATAGTAATAAATCTCGACTTCGAAAATTTCGAAAAAAAACACTATTCACAAAAATAAAAGTTTAATACTTTACTCTTATAATAATTCAATTTCTAATCTTTTTCAAAAAACGCGTGCGGACGCTTATAAAAACAATTCGCACTTACGAAATTTCAGACGACTAATCCCGACATGTCATTTTACACGTGTGACATGCTTGATTAGGGTTTCATTATTTTTACCGTAATTCAAATATTATTTAATTTAATAATTCTATAATATTCCGAATTTATTTTTAATAAAAAACGACAACAAAATTCAAAACATAAAAACCGTCACTTCCCTTCATTTTCCACGGTCCATTTTTACCAAGTGGATGAAAAATTTTTCATCCACAAATTTATTTCTTACCCATGAAGTAAAAATCCACTTGTAAATTATTTTAATGAATTAAATAATTGACCTACTTAATACAAAACAACATTTTCTCTTCACAAAATTCATTCTAACTT
>JAUEKU010176176.1:0-10704 GCA_032274805.1 Gypsophila paniculata | reverse complement strand
ATACTTAAAGTTCATATTATTTAACAAAACTTCAGAAAACTTCAGAAAAAATAAGAAAACTTCAGAAAACTTCAGAAAAAATAAGAAAGCTTCGGAAACTTATTAAAAACTTCAGAAAACTTCAGAAAAAATAAGAAAACTTCAGAAAATTTCAGAAAATTTCAGACTTCAGACTTCAGACTAACGAAAAAATAAGACGAAGAGAACAGGTCCTAAGTTAAAAGAGTCAATCTCTAGCTAATCTACCTACCAATAGACAAAGCAGCAATTGAGCAAGATTATTGTGAACCAACCAAAACAAAGGGCATGGAAAGAGTAAGTGTTGAGTAAAGCTTAATTGAGAGGAGTTGCTTCATGACTAACAACAACTTTTTCAATAGAATGTCTCCCAATAATATTATCCTTAAAAAAATGATTTATATTTAGATATTTCTAATCAATCAATTTCCTAAGGTCTTATTTTTGATTGATTTATTTATCATGTAATTTTTAGGTTATTTTGTGTACTGAATTCAAATTTTCAAATTATCCTTTGTCCATTTGTATAAGTTAATTCTTTTAAATATCAATAACGATGTAATGAAACTGATGGATAGACTACGTTTTCCTTTTTATGGTAGCTTCATGAGTTTGAAATCATCGACTGAACTTTAACAATCGTTTTAAATTTTTGGTTGAGATAATTATTATCTCACTTGGTATCAGAGTTTAATGACTTTAAAGTTTCGTGATCGAATTCTTGGAACCTCCCGTGAGAAAAGCGCGTGTATTAAAAAATAACGATCAATAATATTTATCTCATCTAAATTAATATGAGACGATTTTACAAAATATCGATAGAAATTAATCAATAACCTTATGAGTTTAACTAAAACCTTTTTAAAACCGGATTAACCAAGGAAGCAAAGAGTGAAAGAAAGGAGAACATAAACAGGATGGAAATGCTGGAGTACCTAAGATTTGTGTCGTGTCAGTAAATTATTGCACTTTTTGCTCTATGCCGGTGGATGAACTTCACATGCCTTAACTGCTTAACTCACAAGTTATATGCTCGATCTTATTCCTACTTAAATCTTCTAGCTTAAATTCTTAAATAAGACGATTATACTATGTCATCATACGGAGACCGGAGTAATATTATTAGAATTTTAAGACCGTCATCTTCATTGAAAATTTGAAACTTAACAATGACTTGATTTCGATCTAACAATGATCTCTTTAAAGAAAAAGCATTTTGAGATGCTTATTTGTGTTAACAAGCTAGCTACGAAATTTAACTTGGCTGTATAGAATTTTAACACTAATGAAGTTTAGGCCCTGTTCTTTTGGACTTAATTGTGCTGAACTGATCAGAATTGAACTGAAATTAATAAAACTTATTTCAGTGTAAATTTGTGAAGGAAGTGTCTTAATAGAACTTATTTGAATTGAACTGAACTGAACTGAATGGACCTGAAATTAAGTCCAAAAGAACAGGGCCTTAGTTCATGATTAAGTGGCCATTAATCCCGGGCATAATGGGAGTGGAAAAATTTGCACATGTTGATTAGTTAATGTTGGGTTGTACACCAAATTTGGTGTGTGTTTACTTGTTTGTGATTAGTTTCAAAGCCACTACTTTTGTTCCCTATTTGCACTATGCCACAACAAAAATAAATGCACCTTATTGATTTACGAATTCGATTTTTCCAATGTGTATCTAGTAAATTCTAAAAGGAAAATATTTGGAAAATAATTAGAAACTAAAATAGTCGATCAATTGGCAAGCACATGATACAAGATTACAAACCCCAAAAAATAATTCTCAAATATTCTAAAATGATAATTAAAATTATAAACTGCTAAAAACTATTATGAGAAGAATCTTTGAAAAATATTTTCTTTCTCAAATTCTTAACATATCGCGGCCTAAGGGCACATTTTAGAAAAACCGATAAACAATATCGACCTTTGTTAAACTTTTAGCAACACGAACAAATTATCAAAGCTAAAACTTTACTCAACAAACTCTCTTAATTAGGCCATAAAACCATGTATTGAAAACAATGGAGCAATACAAAATAGAAAAAGAAAAGAAAAAAGGGAATAAAGAGTAGCCGTTAGTATTGAGTAGGTTTCCCAACTAATAGAGTGACTATAATGCCTTAACATACACTCCCAACCATTTCATTTATGTTTCATAGCCTCTCGTTTACAATAAAATTAGTTAGTATATTTCTCGTGCAGAATTGGTAGTCATTTTAATTTATTGCTCTTTTTAAATCGTATTTATCGAAATTAAGACGCGACAATTGATATAAAGATCAATATAAAGATTCAATCACTACAATAAGATATAAGTATGGAACTATATTTCAACTAGATTTAGCCATTATTTGAACTGGTTGTTTGACCTGTCAATTAATTGACTCCCAAATAAAAAATTTATGTCTCAAACTTAAATCTCAAATAAAAATTGAACAAATGAATAATGCTGCTTACTTTATTCTGAACAAATAAAAATTTAAGTCTCAACCCTCAAACTTTTGTTCAGACTCTCGCTAATATCGGGATTAAACATAATCATAGGATAATAATAAGAGGATGAGTTGAGTAAGAAGCTCAAAAGAGAGAACACATGCTAAACACACTTCCTCACAAACTTGATTCCCCTTTACTAATAAACTTTGCTTGTATGCATGGATTTCTCCCAACTCACCAAATTTAGTACTTACCACTTCCTACTTATTTACTCCACTTCTTCCTCCTCCTACTTCTACTCCCCACTCTCTACTACTTCTAACTTTGCTCAACTCTTTCTCACACAAACTATATTTTCTTGCTCATCTACTTACACCACACACCTCTCCAAAAAAAATATGTTAAAAATAATAAGAATATAATTATTTTTTCTGTGTCGGAGAAGGCACAAGGTCAACACAACGAAGAAGAAAAAGGAGGATTCAAGTCTGAAATCTATTGTCCACGATAAATCTGCTCTGACCATTAGGTTAAGATATCTCGATTTATTATTAGTATTTGTATTACAATTGTTAGATTCATAAAAACTTGAACTACCCTCATGTTATTGTTGTTAGTAAAATTCTCTACTAAAAACCAAAAATAACCAAAAAATCCTTTTTTTTGTGCATCATTTTAGATCTTATTTACCTTACAAAAAAAAACACCATATTTTTAATTTAATTTCATTCATACATAATATGATCACCTTCATTATTACAACATAAAATTTCCTCAGTTTTTCTCAAACTAAGTAGTAGTACAATTAATTTGATATTAGTATATTATTATTATTATTGTACTACAATTAACAAGAAATTATAATTAGTATGGAAGAAGAGAAAAGGAAGCATGTATGCAAGTTTTGCAAGAAAAAGTTTTCATGTGGAAGATCATTAGGTGGTCATATAAGGTGTCATTTGCCAAAACCAGGATACAAACTTAGGGATAACCCTAAGAAATCTTGGAGACTTGAGTCTGAGTCTGAGTTTGAGTTCGAGACCGAAAAATTTACCCTGGTGGGTAAAACTAAAAGATCATCAAGTATTGTTATTACTAATGCAGGTAATTATAAGAATGATAATTCTCATTCTTCTAATTTTTCTGAGGTTGTCGAGGAAGAAGAGCATGTAAATGATGATGATGAAGAGGATGTTGCAATGTGCTTGATTATGTTGTCTAGGGATGTGGGCCCATGGGGTAAAATATCTCAGGGTAACAGCAGTAAAAATTGTAGTAGTAGTAGTCATAAGAGGAAGAGGAGGGTAAAAAAAGTTGAATGTAATGAAGAGGATGTTGTTTTTACTGTGGTCAATGGTGAAAGTTTGGATCAAAAAGAGGTGAAATTGAAAGGGGTTGAAGTTCTAGGAAATGGGTTGGTTAAAAAAGATCCAAGTTACAAACTTCCTGAGAAATTTGGTGAAAATGGGGTAAAAATGGAGGTAAAAAATCAAGAGTTGGGTAATTTTGATAAGGAGGGTGAAGAAAATGTGGTGAATAAAGAGAGTAAAAATTATGAGAAAAGTTATTGTGGTAAGAGAAGTAAATTTGAGTGTACTACATGTAACAAAATGTTTCACTCATATCAAGCTTTAGGAGGGCATAAAGCAAGTCACAAGAAAAATTTGGGTGCAAATGATTGTGGAACGACACAAAATTCTAGCAAAGAAGATGTTTTTAGTGACATTTCTCTAGGGACATGTTCAAAAGTTTCTAACAAAGTTGTTCGGAAACACGAGTGTCCGTTTTGTTTCAGGGTTTTCGGGACTGGGCAGGCACTTGGAGGACACAAGCGGTCTCATATGTTAGGGTCTAGTAACAGCAATGAGGTGAAGATTGTTATTGGTGAGGGTGTTAAGGAGGTTAATGATGATGATGTTATTGAAAGATCTTCGAGCTCGGAAACTCGAGACATGATTAATCTTAATCTCGATCTTGATCTTAATCTTCCTCCTAAACATGTTCAAGAAGAGGGCAATGCTACTACTACTATTGCTGCTTCAAGTAGCAGTAATTCACTTGTTGGGCTTATTAAACCATATTGGTGGGTGGAAAATCCTCACAAAAATGAGCCATTTCTAAGCTTAGTCGTCCCCAATTGATTTGAGTGTGATATTCCTTGTTTGTAATACATGATTGATTTTAAAGAATACTGTAATGAATTCAAACAATGTATAGTTTTAAATCGGTATACGATTTTCGTTGAAACCAACCTCTTTGTGTAAGGCTTTGTACAGTTGATCCGTCATCCGGTGTAATGGTAGTGCTGTATTGGTATACTTTAGTTACCAAAGTATCAATTTCTTAGCTTTGTGTACTAAAAAGTTAAATTGATGGTAAAGTGATACCCTCACATCACATAGCACATCTTTTTCTCATCACATCTCTTGCCTTTAATTTCAGGTATATACTTTGAGTATGAGTTTGCTATAATTGGGTGCAAGTCATCAAAGTTGTTTACTCATGTAGTCATGTTATAATTACTAACTTGCTACCAAAGATACATGAAATGAGTAAGATGTTGAAAGCTTGAAAACATATGACATAAATGAACATGAAAAAAAATATCAAAAAAGTACTCCGTATATGAAATACAGAGTAGTATGTTGCATTTGTTTTAGTCATGAGTATACTTTTTTTTTATACAATTATGAGTTCATCTGCTTATAACTCAAAATCGTTAGTCATACTAATAATATTCTCCCTAGCTGGTTTAATACGACAAAAGCATCCAATTTACCATCATTCTCGAAATATCACTCTCGAACCGAAAAGGAAAATAGACGATGGAAGCAACGGAAGTAGAGACAAAAAAAAAATTGAAAAGGAGTAAAGGAAATGTAGTAGTGTAGCAGTGTACACAAAGATAGCATGTGATGATAGGGTGGTTGTTAAGTCACCTACCATAATACTACATGACAACCCATCTCATTTCTTCTTTTGCTCTATTATGCTTTAACATGGAACTAGCTAGTGATTAGGTGTTTTCCTAGTAATATAATCACCCATCTACTTGGGAGATTTTTTTCAACTAAGTTAAGTTAATATCATGATATTAATTGCTGTTAACAATAAGCAAGTAGTTGCAAGTGTAATTAAAAGGGTTTGTTAGATATTAGTTTAAGAATAGACACTCTTGAGTCTCCTATATTGTTTTTGTAAATGATGTAGAAAGTTTATATTATTGCTTGATTAGTAACTAGTATACATTAATGTTGGCAACCGCACCACTAACAACAATGGTATCCCGATATCTCAAAAATTATAAGTTAAGTAACGAGCAAGGAAGGATCAGATTTATATAGCCTTACCTTGATATTAACACCGCCGATAAGTTGTTGATCTATGCATGTAACTTGTGAAGTGGTGACAAGTATGCCTTACTCAAAACAAACAAGTTCTAGTGAAATTCTTAGTATTTACTACTAATAAAAGTAGAAAAAGGGCAAACAAAAATTAGGGAAAGCACTTGAGACAAAGGCAAAAAATATTGGAACATTGAGTCACTTTCCTTAAACCTTAGGTTAAGGCAAAGTTTGGTGGCCACTTTAATTGTTAGGCAAATACCAAAGGTTAAGTATAGAAACTTATGTCCTTTTGGTCAATAATAAAACCATGATTTGAAGATCCAACATTTTGGTTATCTTCTAAAATGTGCAAGTTTGTTTTTCAACTTGAACAAAAGCATGGTTGTTGATAGTTTTATGCATACTCTTGTTGATACTACCCACTTGTTAGGGTATGAAGTTTCCATCAAATTGACTAACTTGTTTAGTTATTGTAGTGTTTGATGGTGATGTTGCTAGGTTGCTAGTTTGTTATAGTATAAGGTTGGTGAAGTTGTAGCTTATTTTAGGATTCTACGAGTAGACCTGACACAATTGATCCGACTAGAAAAACTTTATTGAGCTAACCAAATTGAATATGACCCAAAACCAAAGTAAATACTACCTAATACATCTTAGTCATATATAGTTGGCCTAGAATTGGACTCTTATCACTAAATAAGCCGAAAGGAACACATCTAAAACACTCGATATTATCAAGAGAGATTTGACCTAAATTCAAACATACATGAAAATGCCCAACCTAAAGAAGTAAAGTTCATACCTGCTCAACATAACCCGTTTCCTGGGTCAATTCATCAATCACAATAAGAGCTCATACTAAACGAAACTATAGTACGATAGGACCATGGCAAATCCCGAGATTTTCACTCATATGTTAAAGAATCCTCCTGTCAATTTTCGACAAACAATGTTATAGGTGTGTGGGACATCATAGGCAATGCCTAGTAGCAGATTTTTCGATATCTAATCGATGTTGAATATTCCAAAGGGCTAAGCTTGACAGCAAGCAAATACAAACTACGAAAAATTTTCGATTTACAAGCTTAATTGGTTTAGATATTAGAAAAGACAGAACCAACACTACTTTCTCAATTACCTTAGCAAGAACGGTTGTCGGTTGGATATTGGCTTACAACTCTATCACCAGATGGCCTTGGCACCGTTTTCTCCGAGCAATGAAAATCTAGGTGGTCATACTTCCATCTCCATTGACGTGGTTGTTAGCTGATTCTTTCTCCCTCCAAATCGCATGGACTTCATCAGTTCGGAATCTTTGTGTAAATGTGGATTCCTCAAGGGGAGTAGACACCCCGTAAGCATATTCAAGAAGGCCAGTGTATGCAATCATAGCCCCATTGTCGATACAGTATCTATCATCAGTAGAAAATAATCTTCCACCTCTCTCGGAACACATGGTCCTCATCATCTCTTGCAACCGCTCATTGCAACCCACACCCCCAACAATGAGAACGTCTTTCGCATCACAGTGAGCCATGGCACGTTCTGTAATTTCCACTAACATAGCAAAGAGCGTTTCCTACCATCAAACATAAAGGTTCATAAATCCATTTGTAACCATATTATCTGTCGACATAGTTCAGCTGTGTTCTTCACATCTAATTCGATAACATAATGAACATACATACCTGTAAAGAGTAGCACAGATCTGCAGGTGTGCACTCGTTGTTTTTGAGCTTCTCCTCGGCAGTAGTTTCAATAAAGCTCAATATACCACTAAAAGAGACATCCATTCCTTTGACAGCATAAGGAAGATCTATGAATTTTTCTCCTTTCTTAGCAAGCTGGTGATCAACAAAATGAAGAAATCATGAGAGCATTAAAACAGTAAAAACTTAATATTATCTGAAATTCATCCTAGTCATAAGTATACAGAGTACCACTTCCCTACCCTTCACACAGCGTCCTAACTGCATCATTCTTGCTCTACTTCACTTACCACTAGCAATTTTCATCTCTGTGGAGCCTCTGTTTATGGGTTTTCACTTTGATGGCTATGTCTTTATATCAGTTTCCTACAAATTCGTCAATTTTCATGTGCTTTACAACCTAAGCACACCTTACACTTTCTATTCCAAACAACCTTACCCGTACGATGCATTCCATAGTTTGTACAGCTCCAATATTCCTCGAGAATGCCCAAAAAAAAAAAAAGAACAACTAAGCAAACTAAATAAATATAAATTGCAGATTGAGAGTGGCGTATTGTACCTGCTCAATATTGTATCCAGGACTCGGATCATTGGACAATGTCAACACACGAGCAAACCGGTCCAAGCAATTACCAACCGCAATGTCAATGGTCTCTCCAAATATACGATACCGGCCTTCACTGTAGGCAATAACTTGAGTATTGCCTCCACTGACATACAGCACTACTGGATTGTCAGCCCCAGTAACAATCCTTCCCATCTCAATATGAGCAACACAGTGATTGACACCAACAATAGGCTTCTTCCACAACTGTGACAACACCCTCACAACAACCGCACTCACTTGCAAGGGCGCGCCCATGCCAGGACCTTTGGTATAACAAAGGCAGTCTATGTCACTAGGGGATATGCCAGCAGTTTCAAGGGCGGTTTTTACAAGCGGTAGGATGTGTTGCAGGTGATGGTGTGCAGTTTCTCGGGGAAGGAATCCTTGGCCAGGCGGGGTAATGTATGTGTGCCGCGGGTTTGACAAGATGGTTCCGTCTAAGGTTACAACGCCTACACCAATCTTGTTGGCTGAACCTTCAAAACCAAGAGCAATCATTTTCTTCATCTTTTATTCACTGCCCGAAAAACCCTTTAACCCTGTGAACCCAAACCACCGGAAATAAGCTGCCACAAATAAAAATACCAAATATCAGAAATTCCAACAACAGCAACAACATCAAAGCCTTTTAGTCCCGAGATCAATTGGGATCGTTCTACATAATTCATCATCTGGAGCCGTCCAGAATATTAATACGCTTCACGCTATGAGTAGAAATGTTTCGACATATGTGGATACACAGCAACGTGAAATCATACAGCAACAAAATCAAGCTTTAATCGCGGTGACAAAGCTACAATCCCTTGAGCAATTCAATAGGTAATACTCGTACAAAAAAACAGTTAGAACACAAAGTCTGAAAAAAGACCGACTTTCACGATGAATGAATAATGTACGGCCATTTGTTTACACTCTAACTAGCAACCTATTTACTATGGCTTCATTTATTGTAGGTCTTACAGTTTCAGATTGTAAGAAGGTCTTCCATAATATTTACTCAATAAACGAGACACTAAAAACACATATGAGCAAATGAGCAGTACCCAGTTGCAAAAATGATAATAATTTGAGACCCAACACATTAAAACCAAAGAAAAAAGAGTAAAATTAATGGTACAAGAAAAACACACTAAAAAAAACTCATTGAGGCATTTTAACAAACAGGTGTGCACTCCAAAGAATAACCCTAAACTCAACAAAGCAAATAACGCATACGGAATACTACTTACTGCAACCAAATAAATTCAACTGAATTCATCCAAAGTTAAAAGACTTTAACTCTTGCGGTAAATAATAGTGGTACTACTGTGTATCATAGACATTAACATGGTAAAAAGAAGTAACAAAATTGACTATCAACAAGGAGACTATTATTTAATAAAGAAATTAAAACAGATTTTAATTTTAAGGGTGAAATTGAAGAAATTTGACTCACAGTTAACAGTGTTTTTTAGAAATCAAAAAACGACTTTTTTTTTTTTTTTGAAACTCCGTCGTGCTTGCAGAGAGTAGCAAATTGGGTTTTTACTCAAACTTAGAATCGGGTTTTACCCGGTTTGTGAAAAAGCACCACGGGTTTTTAAAATGACGTGTTTCGTGATGTATAAAACGTGTGACCATATTATTTGGGAAAAAATATTATACAACCCGTTGTACTACACCCATATTTGATTTCGTGAGCATTTTAACAATATTTGTGAGCATTTTGTAAATGTTTGTAAACATAGCTCAAAAATTTTGTACGGAAACTCATAAATATTATAGCAATACTCAAAAAAGAAAAATCAGTTGTACTACAGCTGGTTGTATGATCTTCGTATTATATTATTTGTGCGTTGTGACTTGTGACCATATAGATCAAAGGGTAACGGTTGTTTTATTACACTTGACGATATATATTTTGGAAAACGAATATCTCACGTAAATATAGTTTCTCTTGTATATTATACTCCGTACATGATATCAGAGAATTTTTAGTCACATTAATAGCATCAAAAGTTCAGCAGTACCTTTGATATCGATGCGAGTATAATGTGACTAATAAATGTGGTTAAATTATACTTTTTATGTCTCAGTCAATTGTTAACGTTTGATATTTGAGTACCTATACGTGATACATTTAACTTCTACATTTTTGTGAATTTTAGAACTTTAATATTATGTATATCTATGTGAGCATGTTATGATGATCTTCGTATATTAAGTTACTCTATATTTATTTTTATACTCCTTCGTTTCTTTGATTTGTTTTGGTATCAAAACTGAAACGTTAACAATTGACTGGGACGGATGAAGTAGTTAATAATGGTCACGATCAACCTAATGTGGTCAATTTTATGCACCAAAAACCTCTCTTATATATTGTTAGTGAAAAACCGCCTTTTATAAGATTTACGCAAGCAAAAAAAAACATTACTCCCTACATGAGTTAGGTCCTGTTCTTTTGGACTGAAATTTGCTGAACTGAACTGAACTGAAATTAATGAACCTGAACTGAACTAAACTGAAATTAATGGATCTGAACTGAACTGAACTGAAATTAATGGACCTGAACTGAACTGATCTGAACTGAACTGAA
>JAUEKU010176166.1:0-10705 GCA_032274805.1 Gypsophila paniculata | reverse complement strand
AAAAATTCTTTTTGATTGGTTAAATTTATTGCAATGCCCTATCTATTCGACACAACGGCAAATTCATTGTGGATGCGACACCTCATCCAAATGAATCTTATGCTGCCACATCGACTTTCTACAATGGATTAATATATAGTATGATGATTGCCAACCAATTCTCTCTAAATCTACGCATATTATACGGAGTACATGAGATACAAAAAACCTGTATACTACGAGTTTATGCATATGAAGAACTTGGCAAATTCTCATTTACAATGGGTCATATCTGTCGTAATGTTACGACGGGATTATGTTACAATTTTTTACTAAAATGTGAACACTTAACAATACGAGCTGTAACACTCGCTAAAATATTTTGTCGTTAAATGGTAACATTTTAGTACAAAGTGGTAACATAATCCTATCGTAATCTTACGACGAAAATAACCTCATCTTAAGGGAGACTTGCCGAAAGAACTTATCTAAGTCAAAGAAAACAGTAACATGGCAAACACTTGGTAAGTGACTGAATTGGCCCTTCCAAAACCCAAACGTGAAATGATTCGACTCAAACCTGATTGACCCTTCTAAAACCCAATTGACCCGACTCATAACCACTAACCTGACGATTATAACTTGGCCTATATCCCAAGTGATCTCTTAATTAAAAACTCGGAACAGACTCAATTCAAAGAGCATAATAACTTGGCCAGACCTGAAGTGCATCAGTTATGTGAACGGATTAAAACAAAGCGAATATCATGACAACTATAGGTTAACAGCATGGACGAGCACAATCAGTACTCCAGTTTAGCTCAGATGTAGTTGTACAATTATCGGAAAAAAGACGGGAGTTTCATTAGTTGGCAGCAAAAACAGAACAAACTCTATACCACCAGTTTCGACCAACAGTTTGCGGTGATTATCTTTTCCATAAAAAGGAAGGAACGTAACCAGTTATGGCCAACCGTGAACTCCTAGGGTCCGTACCATTCAAATCATACTTGTCCAGTCTATACATCAACTTTTTTAAAACCCTTGTGTGTCATGTATTCCGTACCCATCCGTAAGGATCAATAAACTCTTCTGCGTTCTAATCTGTTGAAAAGACTGCAAAATATTAGGTTCTGGTTCCGAAGCTTCCGAAGTATAATGTGCCCTTATGGATTCTAATCTGCTAAAAGACAAGTAGAGAAGGCATCCACTGATCCACATATCCCACTTTATGAATGAGATCGACTGATCGACAAATATTCATTCCAATCTTCAACGAAGAAAGTGCCTTTTCGTGGTATCCTCATTTCTTTACGAAGATTCTTAAGAAGTAACTTTCATGAACCAGATACCTCCATCACTAACAACACACAACTAGCACGCTCCATAAACCACGACTTCACTTAATCTACTTCAGAAGCCATAATCTGCACACAGAAGCATTACATAACTAAAGAATGTTCGAACTGTCGCTGTATTTGTTGATAAAAAAAACATAAAATAAGGTGCATATGAACACTGCAATGTAATGAATGTAAACAACGAGTATTTGTTGTTTTACTTCACTTTTCCGTCTTGTCGAAAATATATTCAGGCAATCACCAAGAAGTAGAATTTAGAAACAATGAAAAGATTTGCATCGAAGAAAAAGATGCTGGATATCTATCGTACAAAACTACAAATATCCTCAGTTACGATATTCACACTTGCAAATTGCAATGCATACCTGAAGTCAAGTTGCATAATTATTCCGATGGAGCCACATCCCACCCAAACAAATGGGGCATAGATACCTTACCTCTTGGTAGCCAATGCCCAATCTTCCCCGATATTGTGTTATCCAATTCTCCACTGATGCTACCATCTGTGCAAACATATTCCGTATTTAGAAGAACAAATTCGGAGTCTCTGATATTAAAAATCGCTGAACCTGAACAAATTGTCATTTTTTAGCATTTCATTTAACTTAACGGATCAAACAATGTATGAAGTAGTAAATTAGTATATATATGCTCTCGTTAATGAAAGACATGCCAGACACGATACATAATCATAGTTCCAACAAACTGATGATACTGTCTGAACTCTGACGAGTGAAGAGATCACCTATTGAGGCAACAATCGTTTATTCAAAAACCTCCTAATAATAAGGGTGGCGAGGGGTCAAGTTCAACCAGTGCGTTCAACGACAGTAGCTATCAGAAGACTGACATTTTACAAAAATACATATTATTCATAGTGATTCTACATACTGAACTGTTTCTGTTGGAATAATATACTTTAATATAAGATATCACTAAAAAGAATTTCTACTGATGAATAGAAAAGGCAGATGCATTTCAGTAATGCAAGTTGGTAGAAATGCAGTCACATATGGTCCTGCACAAGATTCTACTTTACGCATTCCATTTTCGGAAACTTTATCGACAAAATACCAAATAATAAACTTACGCCTTTTGGTAAAAAAACAAAATATTCCGTACTTCATTAAATGTATTCACTCTACTTGATAGTAGTACATGTCTGTATAAGTTCAGTGCAACACTAGTCTTTCCTCTGAATCCGAAAAATCAATAGAAGAACTTATGATCAACTACACCAGAAAGACCTATTTGTTCCAGCACTGTAGTTCAGATAGTATTCATGGAAAAACACTTGATGTCAATTTGTTCCAGCCGTGTAGTGAATCACCGAATTGACACTCCAGGAACGAAATCCTGATTAAGGGTTATCGATCACCCTACTACGCGAAATGGATTTTCTCAAGATAATAATATGAGTGAAATTGTTTAAAAAAGAAAAAATAAAGTAGTGAGCACGCAGAATCCTGAACAAACAATCCTAGGAGCTCGAGCCACCTGATAATTGTCCTATCCAGAACATGTCACTAGTCGAGCAAATTAACGTGGAAGATTTTGAAGATATCAGTTCCGAAATTTGAAGATATATAGTACAATCAATCCTAGTGGAAGCCATAATCATACTGTTCCATCAGATATCCAAATATATTCAGCAACTAAGATGAGTTGGGGTGTCGTACAGCAGAAACAAAGCCTTAGTCCCAAAATAATTTAGAGTCGACTAACCTGAATAGTCTACGGCACCAGTATCATGTAAAAGTAAAAATCTCAGGCATAGTTATAGTAAGGCAGCCATGAAAAATGTTTCTACTCTCATATAGTCATATAACTTCAGCTTTTAATCAAGATAGTTCTGATGACGTTTGAGTGGCCTCGCTGAGCTATGGACAGGAAATCTAAATTCTAAGAGGTGATTTAGCATAGCTGCTAGCCTGCTAGCATCCAACAGGCGATCGCTTCCTGAAAATCCATTAAAAGGGACCAGTCTCCGTACTTAAAAAACAGACATTCTAATTCTAAGGAGGCGAATGTACTAAAACCTCACAGCACAAGTTAAGCTTGCAAGCAAATGACCATGAAGTGTGTCAGGAAGACTTGTAGTATTAGGAAGCCAGTATATTTGTTCAGAAAGACTTCTCCGTTTAAAAAATGCATAACTAAGTAGGTAGTTAACTAGCGACACACTCAGTAAAATTTACGGACTAATAGCCAAGCAGCCTGCCTAGTGCCTACAACAGTGTCACATATGTCGGCTAAGTTTGATCGATGTCATGCCATTATCCCTTTATGCACCTATAGTTTTGCATCAATTCATAGGCGCATTTGTTAAATTTTAAAATGAGAAAGATCCGACAATAAGCACAATTAACATCATCTTACGCGAGCTTTTGAGTGATCCCCTCCCGCTATCTTTTCGGTCCTCTCAACTCCTGCATATGTCATAGTTCGTAAGAGGCAAATTGCTGAAATTCCGATTCTTTTGATATGCTTATGCAAGAAGTTTGCCTGGCTGCCATCGTCCCACTTCCTCCACCTCAACATCTTATACGCTATAAATAGCAGGATTTGGCGGCTTTTCTAGTCATACCAACCATCTCTCGAACAGCCTTCTCCATCCTAACATACATCTTCGTCTTTAAGTTACCTACAAACTGCCATCCATTTTTATACACTCCCCTATCCTAATTCGATTCATCTACATGGATTCTCGCGCAAACTCTAATAACTCAAGATCCTCTTGGACAGCAGTACAGGACAAGGCCTTTGAAAGAGCTCTCGCTGTGTATGACCAGGATACGCCTGACCGTTGGCAAAATATCGCCAAAGCGGTTGGTGGAAAAACTGCTGCAGAGGCTAAGACGCGTTATGAAGAGCTCCTTGAGGACGTCAAGAATATCGAATTAGGTCGAGTGCCCTTCCCTAACTATTGGAGGACCTAAACAAGAAAATGAAATATAGTGAGCAATGGTATAATATAACTTTGTTCTATTTTCAATGCTTGGAATTTAGATATCATCCTTATTGCCTTTGTAACTCAAACATTTACAGTAAGAGATATCCATTTTTCATGTCCAATGAAGACCGGTACTCGCTATTCCTTTCCTTCCATATATGATTATGTCACCTAAATTGCTCACTATATTCTCGGGCTTGTGATACTCAACCCAATTTTCATCATGAATAGTTCGGAAACAACATATGTGTGTTTCTGCCTACCCCTCATCCCGCGCTATAGGCAGAAGTCTTTAAGGAACTCGGCTTATGCACCTTCACTAGTAGCTCTTACAGCAACCAGGTGAACACCATTCCTGACTCGAAAAGGAATGCCTGAATATGACGGTTTGGCCGCCAGATTCTACTGAACAATCGCATCCACTCTCATAATTTCCACTCTCTATGCAATGCTACTACATTTCCACCTTCACATAATCACACGGTTGCATCTAAGTCCAAAAACATCAATACCACGCTGCCACCATCGAATTCTAGACTAAATAAGCTAGTATACTTTTTTTAACAGTATACTTCGTTCAGCCCATTTATATCGTCTTCATATTGATGTTGGTGGCCAAATTATGTCAACTTCGACCCATAAATTTCTCACAACTATACACTAATAATACGACAACAATTCTCCTTAAATTATACTCCGTAGTAATTAATATAAAAGTCGACTGCGTCTGCATATATCCTCCCTCTACATAGATTTCGAGAAATTAATGGTTAAAGTCTACCATGTTCAAATGAGAACAATAAATTTGCGATGAATATATTAACAAACGATATTACGACTCATCTTTCAATAATCAAATTATACAGTTAACGATCAAACAGACGAACAATTAGCTGATACAATTGGTGCAACTGAATCAAAATCCTTCACTTTCTACAAGCCTAATTAATTATTTTCATGTCATCAATATACACAAACTAGATGTATATCTATAAAATTGCACCAATCAAAACAACAATTTACCAATGTTTTTACAGCAATATATATGTAATATAAACAATGAAATCGAACATTTCAATAGTTTTTACGGATTTTAGGGTTTTGAAGATGCCTCACCTCTGCGTACAAGCTACTGCTAACCGTAGTTTATCGTAAAACCGTCTCCTCGCAAAAATTAGGGACAGTATTGTAGAGAATTCAACTAAAGAAATGATTATAAAGTATGAGGGGAGGTCGCACGATAAAAGTTATAATGAGACAGGGTCACGTTCCAAAGGTTACGGGTGTACTATCATAATTATCGTAATTTACATACGCGGTGTGTTTTTCTTTTTAGGATAGCCTAATTTACAATCGCTGTATCAGTTGATACGAAATTGCACAGGTTTTGTTCCTGTACAACAAAAAACTTCGTTTAGACGAAATTGGTCTGTCGTCAAATATGTATTGGATTAATCGAAGTCTACATGAGGAGCCTCCTTCACGGCCTCATCATACTGACATTTGAAATGATGTAGAAATACGTTCGCAGTTCTATAATCGAGACAAACTGGTCTTGTTGGTTTGATATGTTAAGCATCAGCTAGAATCACATGCCAGTGACGTTTCAGTCTCGTCCAGTGCCGCATGGTTGATTGTTCGACTCAGTTCGGGAACTAGTTTGAGTTTGTGGACCGAAACTAGTTACTTTTGGCTTGGTCACTGATGACGCTTTATTACAGACTTACAGAAAGTCTGCGTTCAGATCCGTGGCGTTCTGATATGAATGCAGCACAATTTTCTGTGCTTTCTGTTGCTGTCGTTTAGTAAAACTTGTAACTCGATGTGGAAAAAGGAAGATCCTACCTCCGGTTTTAGGTACAATCAGCACAAACTTGTTACCGAGCATTATGTTCAGCTTATTGAGTTAGAACGGTGTATCGACTGTGTTTTTGTACACTTCGTGTAAATGTGTAATCGGATGATTGTCAATCTTTCTAGGTGAAAATTTATCGTTTTCGTGCTCTACACTCCCAACAAATGTCATAGAAGAAAAAAAAAATGACTTACAATTAAGCAAATATATTCTTAAAAATTACAATTTCCTTCTGTTTGTACTGCGTGCAGACCTATTTGCTCCAAACTGCTGAGATAGCGCCACCCGGTAGCAGTAGCATCACCCTCTCACACACATTTAACATTTTGTGTCTAATTTGTGGGGACCACATCATACGACATGTGAGAGGGTGGTACCGAAATATTCATTCAGTACCACTTGTTGACGCTCTATCATGATCGAACACAAGATTATCAATTCCTATAAGTAAGATGTTCCTCAGAAACTGATGAAATGGTGGAGAACATTTCTCTTTCTCTACCACTACCACAAGAAGGGAAATCAAGATCATCATCGTCGTCGTTATCCCGCTCTTTTAACTCCTCAATCTTCTGCACAGCTTCCCTCAAACTCCACCTCTTGTCTACATTCCACTCACAGCAACTCACTCCTACTTTCAACAGCTTTACCATCTCCCCTTTACTCCTCTTCGAAGCCTTCATTTCCACGTCGAACATCTCACTTATCGCCTCCTCTTTCACCACCGAGTTCACCCATGCCACAAGGTCGTCGTTCCCTCCCTTCCCTGGCTTCAAGTAGTTGGCCGGGAACTTGCCCGTCAGTATCTCCAGTATCAGGATGCCTAGGCACCAGACATCAGTCTTCTTAGACGTGTCGTTGGATTGGGTGAACTCTGGGGACTTGTACGCTACCATGACCTGCTCCGCGTGGTCTCTGTTGATCAGCGGGGACAGTGCATAGTCCGACAGTAGGGGCTCGAAGCTGTCGTCGAGGAGGACGTTGGATGATTTCAGGTGGCCATGTGGTAGTCCCAGTTGAGGAAGTTCCCTGTAAAGATATGCCAGGCCTCTGGCTACACCCTTTATGATCTTTAGCCTAATCGACCATTCTAGTGCTGGTTGGTCGTCACTTCGTCTTCCTACATACACAAGATCGAACATGTCGCAAACGTAAGACAAAGCTAAAAACTACTGCAATTTGATCATTGTCATACGTGGGATTCTGATCGATTGAGCCTCGACAGTCACCCAATAACCTTATGTTAGATAGACTGTGTAACTAGTAGATTTTGAAACTGAACTTTGATATAAATGTCATTGGAAATGACAAAATCTTAGGTAAGACCGTCTGATCATTAGGATTTATAATGTTGAACACCGAAGTAACTACCAACGGAAGAAATGACTTATACTTAGGCTAGCTAGATGGTCTGATCATATTCAAAATCGATGTGCGTAAACAATCGCAAAAACATTGTGCTAGTTTGATTGCTTAACTAGTACATTAAATTTGAAAGATTAAACACTAAAATAAAGGACATTTGAAAATGACACAATCGCAGACTAAACAATCTAATCCAATCGTAATCTTATATATGAATTAAACTAGAGAACAAAATTGCTTTCGAAAGAGGTGCTGAAGTAGACTAAACTGAAGTGTGATGAAATGAAGTCCAAAATAACGTTCCTAAAATGACTGAAATAAAATCCAAAAGAACTGATTTGAAATGAAATAGTGTTAAGAAGCTCCATAGTTGAATATTGCCCATTGGGAGCCCACATTGATGAGTGAGGAGAATATTGAACACGTTTTATATAAAGTCAATGGATCTCTTATTATCTCATTGTCAATTGGTTTTATCGCGTGGGCTTTTTCTATCTTGGGCTTATCAAGTGGGCTTTTTCTCCTTCATTTGAGTGTGGCGCAGACCCGTTTTCATGGTTTAACATGATGCAATTCAAAAAAAAAAAAAAAAAAAAACACATATATATGGTGCGAGTAAATAGAGACATACCATGAAGGTGACTAGCCAAGCTAGCATTGTCAACAAAGTCAGAAATAATAAGCTTCTCATCCCTCTTATGAAAGAAAGCAACTAATGGTAGCAAATTAGTATGCCTTAATTTGCCAAGTCTCCTCATATGCTCTTGAAACTCCTCCTTCCCTACATTGTTCATTTGCCTAAACCTCTTCACCACAAATGTATGTCCATTCCCTATGGCCGCCTTGTAAGACGACCCGAAGCTCCCGCTTCCTAGCACTTCTGCTGAGGCCTTCAACAAATCTTGCATCTCAAACTTTTGCCTATCATTTCTTAGGAATATTAGCTTTCCATTGTCACTCTTTTTGTAGCTTGTTGGCCTCTCTAACCCTCTACTACTTGTATTACTATTACTATTGTTGTTGTTGTTTTGGTTGAAATTTTTGTTGTTGTTTTTCTCATTTGGTAGAGTGCTTTCTATGTCTCTATGTGTGGTGTTTTGATGGTCTCTTATGGTGTTGTTTTTGTTCCTTGTGAGCATGAATATTATGCTCACTATGAACAATAGTGCTATTGTTACTATTATGATTATTAGTTTTGCATGTGAGTTTGATGGTGGTGGCTTGCATGGTGTTGATGTTGGTCCCCCGCATAAACTTGAATTTCCTGTTTAAATCAAGGTAGAAACTAATAATTCAGATCGATAGAATGATAGATAGTTTAATTATTATAAAGATAGATGAATGAGTTAAATTTATTATGGAGTTTGTATTATTGTTTCGACTTGTGCAAGATTAGTACATGTATATTATGATGATGATGATTGATAGATGCGACAGTTTCATATAATATTTTCGTATATAATTGAGACAAATTAAATAACAAAAAGATAGTATTATCAACCTGAATTTGGGATAGGAGGAGGCGGCAGCTTGCAAGGTTCTAATGGTTCGCCACATAAGTTTGGATTTCCTGTTTAAGTTATGCAGAAAAATAATATTATGGAAATGCACATGTCAAATTTAGTCGGCATGCATATAACGACATAGTAATCGACTAATCACTAGATAGGTCAATATGGCATGAAACTATTCCATTCAAGATTTTATGATATATGTCAGATCAGATGTCTATTTATACATGTTCAGTAAAAATAAAAATCACAAATTTACCATTATTGTATGCTGTCATTTTGAAATTAAAAAACGATATAAGAATGAACATTTTTTTTAAATTATTAAAAAACAAATACGAGTAACAAATTTAAAAATATGCTAGAAACTAAAAAAGCTAATACGTGTCCTTTTTTAAATTACAAGAACTAAACGTCATAGTCCATCATAATAATGGAAGCAATAATAATCCTAAAGGTAGGTAGGATAGTCAACATAGTGATGTTACCCCAAAACGTGAAAGCACGTCGATCTAAAATAGTCGTGTTCTTCATGCATGGTATGGTATGGCTTAGATGCTTAATTAGACTTGCCAAAATTTGGTCCGATTCCTATTTCAAAACTCAAAATTTTTGAATTGTTTTATTAAAATTCGGAAAAATTGAACACGTCTAATACCCATTTTACTATAATTTTGTTAATTATTTACCTTTAGCTTTTTCTATTTGAGTAATGTGTTATCACTTCATGATGTTTCCTCTTTTTCTCATACTCTTTAATTTGTACCAGAAACGATGGATAATAATCACCAGATGAAGAAAGTATATATTTGATATATACGTGTTTTGAAATAAAAAAAACATCTAGTAGGACCAGGCTTCGATAAAACACAATGATCCATTTTTACTCTAGAATGAAGTAAATCAAATTGTGTAAAATATATCTTCAAATGTTGTAAGTTTAACATAAATAATAAATTATCATAGTATGTATTTATTCAAATTTAAAACTAATTAATTGTTAATCATTTACTTCTTACACTAATATATATGAGTAATAGTTAACATATTATAATGTAATTAATATTAGTGAAATAGGAATAAAATCCTACAGTATAAATAACAATTTTAACTAAAAATTGATAAAAAAAAAAAAAAAAATATGATCGATAAAGCTTGAACTGTAAAGAAAAATATGATAATAAAGAATAAACGTGACTAAATTGAACCCTTAGCTTTAAAACTATCCTATTAATTTAGCCCATTGTAGAATATCCTGCAACACCCTTGATGATGATCTTTACTTCATTAATTAATTATGAACCAAACAAGTTTTAATTTACCAATCTCGTCCACGACCTTGATGGTTGAAAGCTCATTGCCTAAATTGCAATTCTAAGGTTTGAGACATAATATATGCACAAATGTGCCTAAGACGATCGACGTCGACAAACAAACATATTTTTATTTATAAGAACAAACATAAAAATACAAAAAAAAAAAATATTAATAAATATAAAAAGCTAACAAGCAATTCACAATAATGATGCATGCATACAAATCAATAAAGCCATAAAACAAAAGCCAAAATATATATTTAGAGTGAAAGAGTACGTAGAAAACTCACCAAGAAATGAAGAAGAATTCCTAAGCTTGAAGGTAGAAGGAATTTCACCACTTAAATTGTTATTAGAGAAATTGA
>JAUEKU010176165.1:0-19151 GCA_032274805.1 Gypsophila paniculata | reverse complement strand
TACACTCCCGGAAGTGGTGGAAGTTCTTCAGACGAACCCCAGTCAGCTGAGCCCATACCTGGTAAGTATTTCTACCTTCAACTCTTTTATGGTCAGCACAGTCCTACGGGTAGAAACTGTCGGCTTTTAATGGACTGAAAGACGTGCTATAAACCCCACCACATTACCTTTATGTCCCAGTTTGTGCTATCATAATAGTCTATTTCCAATGGAATCGAAGACCCATTATTCTTTGAATCTGCATTTGATGATGTAAATTTAAAGCAAAATCACTCACTAAACTGTTGAAGCTCATTTTTATACCGAACTAGCGATCATTTTATACAATTAACGACGCAAAATTTCATTATGGGTCATGAGTATAAGATTCCTTACTACCAATCCCTTTCTCCGCCATTTGAGGGAGCCTTCAAGGCAAGGTAATGTCGTTACTGTTTAGTCCAATTGTAGGACCGTAACAGCTAGAATAAGCTAGTGAGTAGTGAGTGTCGTGACTCGTGACTAATGCCAATTAATGCAGTGTACAACCTGAAGCCAGAACCATTTGACTGGGCATCACCTGAATCCGATGGTAAGAAAGATATATCGTGCCCATTACAATACTTGAGGCCAGATGCTTTACTGGACTCGTTTTGGTTCGGGCATCGGATTGCACGCAGTAAGGAACAACTGATCACAGAAGACGTTGGCGAGCTTCTCGAGAATTTCAACTGTGAATACAACAAGCAAGCGAGCGGTCTTCCATCTGAATCAAATCAAAGTTTTGGACCTGGGTCTTCTACCTGGGACGATCATTGTTAGAAATTCTTCGCTATCCGCTGGGAAAAAATCGATTGATTGTGCTATAGTTGCATTCATTGGTTCCGGATCGAAATTGAAACACTCTTTTTCACTGGAAAAAAACCAATTCATTCGGGTTTGTGTTTTTCTTGTATTGTCACTGGTGTAAGTTTTAGTCTCTTAGACTCTTCGAGACCATTTTGTTGATAGAACTGTTCCTTGTTAAGTTTATAAACAAAATTTTCGAACAATTTTCTTCAATTCTTTTCGAAAATTCTTGAAATATATCAAATTTGAGTTCTAGGACCATTTTGGTGAGTATACTTTCATATGCTTCATTTTGGAACATCATATTACATTGATCCACAGAAGACATAGGACTAGTACAATATTCAGAGAAAGAATACGGAGTTTCAAGGCGGAATTTCCATGAAACCAAGACCTAATTTAGTCGTTAAATGATAATATTATATTACAAAGTGGTAACATATTGTCGCCGTAAACTTACGACCAAAATGACCTCGTCTTAATGAGACTCGTTGAAACAGATAAACTCCTTAGTGATGTGACCTTTCGGTTTCAAAAAAATTTCGCATGACAACTAGTGGAGTTATTTCATGCATACCAAATTAAGATATCGATATGTTATTATCAAACTAGGGATTTCTAAAGGTATACTTGTCACTATTCAAAAAATTAATAAAAAACAAAAATAATGAAAGCCATGCATGTTTGTATAGTAATATAGGATTCAATCGCCATTTAAATTTATTGGATAAATGATATCTATGCCCACTTAGATCGTATATGTTTTTTTCCCTAATGAATTTCATGCCATACGGTACGACGATTTCTTATCATTCATTTTCAATTTCGATATATATCGAATATACTAGAAAATACAATATTGAATTGAGTACAATATTACATACACGATATATGTAATATATACTCCGTATAAATCTCAAGTTCGTTATAAGCAAAATCGATATTTGAAAACTTACCAGCAAACATAACACAGAGTATATCAAAAATTGGTGTTACTTGGTAACCATGAAAACTGATAAAACTTCAAGGATAATTCACTTCAAGGATAATTCAAAAGTTATTTACATTAGTTATTAATCCCTTACCTTCTAATTAATTTTCGACGTGGATTATATGTATAAAAAAGTTTGTAAATAAAATATTTTATTATTTTACATGTCGAAGCTCGAAAGAAACATATGATGTCATCATTCATTATTTTATATCTATAGCCTATAGGTAGTTCATACGATCAATCAAATACTTAACATGCACACACCGTAAATCACAAATCATATCATTTCAAAAAGGGATAATATATTGATATGGTTGTTAGGATAATACTCAAGATTTCATAACTATATATGTTATCACTTCGTTCTCTCTTTCCTACATTTCAAATTAAAAAAAAATAGTCATCTTACTTTTAAACTTTAAAAATCTCAAACGAACTTCATCATCACCAAATCCAGCTTGATAATACATATACATGCTTTCATATGAGACGGCTTCACGATAATTTTATCGTGAGATCTCTTACGTTAAAGGAAGTCATTACGTCATGTTTCGTTTTTGATTTTCTCTTTTTTCTATTGATTAATTAATCTTACATTATTATAGTATGAAATGGTACGATCTTGTAAAATGTTTACGGTAATTTATGTTTTGTTTATGTGACTACATTCAAACAAAGTTTTCTTTTTTTTTGTTCATCAAATAATGGTGCCTTTTGCCAAAAAAAATAGCGATCTTCATCATTACTTCGAAAAATATAATCCGTACAATGTATGAAATAAATCAAAGTATAAAATCTTAAATACTCCATATTGTTCTTCCGTAATATAATTTCCAAATTCATAGTAAGATCTTTATCTTTATTCTTTTATCAAACAACATAATAAAAAAATTAAAATAAAATAAGTATCGTGAACAATAGATTACAAATTCGAATACGAGCCATAAATACAAAAAATGCCATAAACACCTATAAAGCAATCAATTACAGTCATTCATAGTTTCTTACTTTCTTAGCGAATTAAGTGGCTAGAAAATCAAACGATTTTATTTCTTCCAAAGTAAAACATTTACAAACAACATTTGACCTAAAAATTAGGCTCACAAGTAAATGAACCCTAATTATTAGTCGTTAATTAAGGTAATTATATTTACAATAGCCCTAATGATATTGGTCTTATATTATTGTCATACTAAGACCAAAATTCTTGCAAATTGGGAGAAATTAAAAAAAAAAAACAAAAATCTAGAAATCAAAGAAACTAAACTAAAATGGAAATGCATTTAAAACTAAACCTCACTAATTAATCTAAGTAATTAACACATAATCAAGGCAAATTATTACTACAAACAACACTTATTACTTATTAGAGGTAGAATCAACACTAACATCACCATAATAATAATCATCCTCCATCATCATAGGTGGCTCCAAATTAAGATCAATAACAAGCTTCATATTCGTCCGACCCGTTTGACTCGAGCTTTGACCCGACGAATAGTCCGATGAGGCCACGTAATGACACCTTTGATGCCCTCCTAGGGCTTGACCACTCGCAAACGTTTTTTCACAAAACTTACACTTATGTGCAACTATACTCACTACTACCTCCGTTTCATCATCATTACTATTACTTGCATTGACCACCACCCGACTAGTTTGACCGCCACCACCACGACCATCACCTCCTCTGTCGATTAGGTCAACGACACGTGTTTGACCACCGTTGTATTTGTCTTTATTGTGGCTTGACCTATGACCACCTAGGGCTTGATGAGTAGGAAAAGATTTGCCACAAGTAGCACAAACCCACTTGTTAATTTCTTGATTAGTGACCATAGAATCAAAATTAGTACTGCTCTTAATCTTGTGATTAACTTTCTTAATCCCTTTGAATTTTGAGAAAATTGTTGTTAATGGAGGACTAATTGGATCATTATCAACCTTAATTACCTCCTCAACTTCTTCTTCATAATCATGATTATCATCAACCTTATTATTATCATGGTAATTAGGCAAATACCCTAAATTCTTAAGATAATAAGCCTCATCATCATCCAAACACACGTCAGAAAACCCGATATTATTATCTTTCTTAGCTTTCTTATTAGGTTTTCTTACCTCAACATCATCATCATCATCATCCAAGTAATCATCATCATCATTGACATCATCATTACCATGACCTCCCATAGACATGAACAACAAAGTCTCGGCCGCAGCCACGGCCTCGTCATCCAAGCTGGCGGCCGAGAAGGAGGAGGAGCTAGTGGCGGTGGTGGTGGCTGACGTGGATGACAACCAATAACCTTTCCTACCTCTTTTACCAGTCATCCTCCAAGTGGTCCCCAACCTCCTCAGCCTCGCCACGGCTGCCGTGTAGTCCACCTCATAAGGCGGCCCGGGTGACGACTTCATCGCCTTACGTGTATCCGCCGGGTGGGTCCTCATGTGGCCGTACAAAGCCTTGTCTGATGGGAACTCCTTTGGACAAAGCTTACACTTGAATGTCACAATGTTCGTCACTTGTTGTTCGACTTCTTCAATATTATTATTTTCCGACACTGGAGAGCCACCGTAGACGGTGGCCGTGAGCTCGGTCTTCGGCTCGAGTTGTTGTGGTTGTTGTTGGTTTTGGTGGGCCTTAGAGTGACCACCTAGGGCTTTTCTACTTTTGAAACCCTTGTTGCAAGAAGGGCAAATATGTAATTTCACCTCTTCGACGCCGTCTTCCTCCTCAACAACCGTCACGGCAGCTGACGGTGGTGGTTGTTGTTGCGGTGGTGGTCGTGGTGGTGAATTAATATCTTCTTGTTTGGGTAATTTGAGCTTGATTATTAAATTTTGGAGAATTTCTTCTTGAATTTTATTGGTATTATTCTTATTATTAAGCTCCATTGATGAATTATATGAAGAAGTTAAGTAGAAAAAAAGGGGAGAATTATAATGATTAAAAAAAGATAAGTATGAGGTAATTAATAGTGATGAGTGAAAGGGTAAATAATATTGAGGAGGAAGAAAAATAAGAAGTAGATGGCTTTTAGGATTCTTTGTGAGTATATGATCGAGTGTAGAGAAGTATATTTATTTATTTATTTTAATATTAACTTATTAGTTAATTTAATTGCTTACTTATGAGTTAGTGGGAATTAATTACTTACTTATGAGAGTATTTATTTACTTACTTTTATAGAGATGATGAATAATTATTCTTGATTTACATTTAAGCTAGTGATCTATTGTCGGTGTATGTTGATTTTAATTGTTTGACCTACTTTTCGGTAAAAAACGAAAAAAAAAATGAGCTAGTTTCATATAAGACGCACAAATTATGCATACAACAAGACACTGTTAGTCTGTTACTAAGTGAGAAATGTATTACTAAATCGAAAGCATAAGTTTTCGATTGAAGATAATGATAAACAGATGTTTAAAAAATTTTTCACGATTGGTTGAAAATTGTGATCAAGAATAATGTAACTATGGAAGTTGAAAAGAGATGACCCAAGATTTCTTTATCTCCTTATTTTATGGTTTTCAACTTCAACTACTTTCCTTTTTCTACAAAGTATATACTCCTATGATAATTTATTTTCTCAAAGATTTATTCCTTAAATAATACTCTATAGTTTTGAGTTTGGACTTGAAATTCAATCCCATGTAATTTTCTCTTATACTCCGTACTAATTGTTAACTAAAATTTCCGTAGTATAATTCCGTACTAAGCTAGTTAAAATGACTCGACGATAGTCCGACTCCACGTTCATACACCACGCAACGTTTTTGTAATCTGAAGATAGCATATTGCTCTATTACTACAATAACTTATGTATATTACAATGGTGATTGGTGACACTAATTGTTACGGAGTATTATCATTTACCACTTATGATTCTAATTATTGATGTAATACAATCGTCAATGTAAGATATTCAAATTCACTCCTTGTGTTTATTGTTAGGGTTGGAATTTGCTCTCTTTCAAGTCTATTCACAAACTTATTAGTAAGTGTAACGAAAGTTCTATTGTAAGTCGTACTCCCTCCATTCAACTCTAACTTGTGCAATACACTATTTGGCACTATTTGATCAACTACGGAATCTTTGAAATTCCTTATAATTTATATGAGAAAATATAGTTATTCGAGAGCTTGTTTGATTCGTCTTTATGAGTATAATAAGAATATCAAATTTTTAAAATTTTTAATAATGTGAAACTATATATATCATCGTCCCAACATAATGTCAATTCACGACATTTGTCAATGCTAAGAACAAATGCATTGATCAAGATAGGAGAATGAGACGTAAGATCTGTTGTCGAATTATATGTAGCAAAGACGAAAAAAGATAAATTAAATACTCGAGGTTTGATATTTAGTTGACATTATTCGATTTTTTCCAACATGTTTCAAAACAGCATTTGTTAGGAATTGGAATTCAAAGCGGTATTATTCCAAAAAAAATTTCCTTAATGTCGTGAATCACTATACATATCTCATTTTCGGGGAAAGAATTTTTGAAAAAGTCTCCTTGCCAAAAGCCACAAGTAAAAAAAATCATTACTCTTTTGTCACGATAATTCACGTTTATTCTTTGGACATTATTCACATGAGATGAAATTTGAATATTACTTAATTTGTTTTCTTGATTACATTAATACATAATATCAAAATTTTACACATTTATAACTAATGAACGTCGAATACCACAAAAACGATAAATGTAAACTATTAACCGGGACGAGGCGAGCCCTACTCCAACAAATTGGAATCTGAAAGGAATTATACTCCCACGATAGACCAATCTAGGGTTTAGTCCCACAACACATATAAACAAAATTTCGAGGTTTTTAAAAGCGCCTCAATTTCTTCCCCAAATTTTTTCAAGCTCAAAAATCAAGCAACAATGGCAGTAATTTTCAAGGATCTTCACACTGAATCTGGTCTCAAATCTCTCGAAGATCACCTCTCTACTAAACCCTACATTTCTGGGTACCTTTCACTTTAAAATTATTCTTTTGTTTAATCATTTTCTACCTTTTTTTTTAAGTTTAATTTGATTGTATTTTTGTTTTAATTGAGGTTTAATTAATTTTAATTGTGTAAATTTTGTTCTTTTTTTTTGAATCTGGTGAATTTTACTTATCTGGGTACTTTTAATTTTTGTTAATTTGATTGTATTTGTATTTAAATTAAGTTTAAATTAGGGATTTTTTAGGTTAAATTGTGTAAAGTCTGTGCCTTTTTTTGAATCTAACAAATTTTATTTATCTGGGTACTTTTATTTTTTGTTGATCTGATTGTTATTGGTGATTTAATTAAAGTTTTATTAGGTTTAGTTGCGTAAAGTTTGATTTTACTTATCTGGGTACTTTCAATTTTTGTTGATTTGATTGTATTTGTGTTTTAATTAGGGTTTTATTAGGTTTAGTTGTGTAAAGTTTGCATCTTTGTTTCGAATCGAAGTGTTATGAGAGTGATTGTTTAAGCTCAGTAATTTTTCAATTGATCATTAGTCTTCGTCCCGATTCTTTTGGATTTGATTTTTAGTTCAGATGATTTCAGTTCTGCTTTTCCCAATACAAATTTATGCTTCACTTTAGATAACTTCATTTTAGTTCAGTTCGTCTCTAATTAGTCGAAAAGAATAGGGATGACGAAGATTAGTGTTTTAATTTGATCGTATTGGTATACGAATCAATGTTTATTAGGTTGAATTGTGTGAAGTTTGTGCCTTTGTTTTGAATCAAAGTGTTTTGGGAGTGATTGTGTGGTCGTCTACGATTTGAAGCGTTGAGATAGGTTGAATCAATCTCACTGCTTTGTCGATTGGTTGTTTGTCTTCGACTAAGATTAGTTTGTTTTTGATAGGAACTTTATGTTGAACGGATTGATATATAGGCTACGTCAAAAATTTGATTGTTAGTTCTATATTCTGATTGGTTGGTACTTGTAATGTGTTCACTTTAGATTGATATTTCTTTCGTGATTATCGTCTATTGCAATTATGTGGTGATAGACTGATTTAAGTTCAGTTAGATTAATAACATAATAAGTTAAGTGATCTTCTCCTTTGATTTTAGGAGTACAATTAACATTAACATTCAACTATAGAATCCAAGTTGTATATCTATTTGAAGAAGTTACGGAGTATTATTTTTTGTATGTAGGGATGCCCTTACCAAGGATGACATTAAGGTCTATGGTGCCGTAGTGGAGAAGCCTGGTGATGCCTATCCTAATGCAAGCAAGTGGTATGAGACTGTGTCCGAGCAGCTTGTTGCAAGGTTCGTGATAATTTTGATCTTAGTTAGTTTTGGTTCTTAACTTTATAGACCTCTCGTATTGTCTGTGAATAAGGATCGAACAGTCAGGTATATATGACTCATTACTAGTTACTCATTTTGTAATTAGGTGTTAGTGGGAGAACAGTTGCAACTTAACTAATGTACTTACATATCATTCTTAAACAAATCAGTTTAACCTTTCCCTAACCCTAATAGCTCTGCAACTATCACCCCTTAAAGTCTTAAACCCCTCATCCACCATCCCGTACACCTGCACATCTAGCACCCCTTACATCCACCACCCTTCAAAGTCACCAACATTATGACTCGGACGGGCTGGGATGATGATATATTTGCCATGCTTTTCCAAATTGTCTATGTTTAAGAATGATAATATGTACTCATTATTCTCTTAGAAATTGTAGGATAATGAATATGATGTCTAATAAATTACAACAATGGAGGATATCATACTGACCGAATATTGGTGACATAACTCGTTCTTTAAAGAACACTAGTTTACTTTTAACACAAATTGCCCTCTTTGCTCTAACGGTCGTGGTAATTGTATCATTGATCACTAGCATCCTCTTAAGAATATTCTAATCTTCTATGGCTTTATCTTGGTGCAGTTTCCCCGGCCAGTCAGCTGGAGTGAGGTTCTCAAGCCAGCCGATTTCTGCTTCCTCAGCTCCTGCTGCAGAGACCAAGGTTTGTTTCTTAAATTATTGTTTGTTTTTGGTTTCTTAATTTCATCTTGCCTGGTCTTTGCGCTTTTTTTTTAGTAATTTAAAGAACATTTGTTAGAAATTTGTTGCATCATGAAGTGTTTGCGGGTTACGGGGTCAGATTTTCAGGTAAGATTGGTCTATTACCTACACAGATTGTTGACTCTCGTAATCTCATAGTATTTTTTGAAGTCATGGAGAGTTATTAATTTGTAAAGTACTTTCTTCGAAACCTAAAGGATCAGCATGTTCAGGTCCAATAAAATTAGTCAAGTTACCTTGGATCGATATATTGAAACCCTGAATGAGCTCATCTATGAGATTAAAAGTACCCGTATGTACAAAATTAACCCTCATCCATATGTACTGGACTATTCGTAAACTATTGAATACTAAAACGCTAGCAATCTCATGTAAGAAAAGTCTGAAAACTGCTGGAAATTCTTGTAGCATTGTCTAGTTGTAGCTGTGTAGAAGTGAACTTTTGATTTGATGAAATGATGAATTACACATTGTTGTGTGACGTGTTTGAGACAAAAGTGTTTAAAGCTTAATCTGTTTATTGACTAGTTTCAATAAATATCGAACAAAGTCATCTGCATTCCAACTTGCAAACCATCGTTCCCTGCAAAATACCCAAAAGAGAGGCTTGATTGCAAACTTGGGGATCAAGTCTGCTAGATTGTATTGTTATAGGTTAATGGCTCAACCTTCAGACTGTATTGTGATGAGAGAAACTCCCCTTCCATTCTGCTGCTAGCAAATATATCTGTGGTGCCAGCAATTGTCATGTTATACCGTCATTAAGAGACCCGGAGAATCTTGTACTGCAAACCGTCTATTGTTATCTCTTGCTGTCGGGCGTATGTTTGATGGAATTTTTCTTGGATTTTCCAGAAGGAAGCTGCTGCCGGTGATGACGATGATGATTTGGATCTCTTTGGTGATGAGACTGAGGAGGACAAGAAGGCCGCGGAAGCGAGAGAGGCAGCCAAGAAGGCATCCTCCAAAAAGAAAGAGAGTGAGATTTCTTTCTTTCTAAGCTGAGTCCATTAGTAGCCTGTCTAAACAATGCGTTGACCCTTTTGAACTCTTGTTTTAAGGTGGAAAGTCTTCCATTCTTCTGGACGTGAAGCCATGGGATGATGAGACGGACATGAAGAAGCTGGAAGAGACTGTCCGAAGTATCCACATGGAAGGCCTTACATGGGGAGCATGTAATATTTCGCTTTTCCTTTTAGTCTTCACTACTTTCATTTCCGACTTTTATGTTTAACTGGGGTTTGATTCGAACCATCTTATTGTGTCTTGTTTGCAGCAAAATTGGTTGCCGTTGGTTTTGGCATCAAGAAGTTGCAAATCATGATGACCATTGTCGATGACCTCGTCTCAGTTGACGACCTCATTGAAGACTACCTGACTGTCGAGCCAGCCAACGAGTACATCCAGAGTTGCGACATTGTTGCCTTCAACAAGATCTAAGGCGACCCATATACTCAAATCCGGTTGTGTGGCTGTGGTGGTCAGCTCTACGATGGGTTCATAGTCGTATCGTCGTATGTAGTTTGGAGGGATTCGTCTGTCTCGGTTTTGTTTTGGTTGTGTTTTTCAGGGATGAGTAGAAGTGTGAATGACACTGGATCTAAAACACTAAAACTGTACTGAGCAGATACTTTTCAAGTGGATGTTCCGAAATGTTTTCATCAGTGAGATCAAAATACGAATGCATGAATGGGTAAAAATCGGAAAAATTGTTAAAAAGTGAGTATAAAAATGACCAAGCTTTTATAAAAATAGTACGGAGTAGTTATTATTGATAAAGAAAATTTATACACTTTTATAGTATAGTTTGACGTTTAAAAGTGATTTCAATGTATACAATCATTTTAACTTACCGTAATCATTAGTAGGCGTTATAAAGTTCACACTTTACGTTCTAAAAAGTAAAAAAAATCTGTCTAATGCATCATACGATTTTACACAAGTTTTTAACTTCAAATTAATGAATATCGATGAGTTGTGGACTTATGGTATATATGTTGGTTTTATCACAGGTTCATGGCAAGATTAATTCAATATTCCGTAACGATTAAAGATCAAATAATTACATGCTAGAAAACTTTATTATGAGTGAAAATATTATACACCGTACTTCGTAATAACAAATTAACAACAAACAAGTTTAAAAATTGCTCCATCAAATACACAACCGCAAATATGAGTATAACACTACGGATTTATTTATTTAAATAACAAATAATAATAATATTACGTATCCTTTAAATTATCTGTATTATAAAATCGTCTTATACAAACTCAAAATCACAATTAGGCGGATGCATTATATAACACAGGGATTCCAAATCTGCAACATCGTCAACATCATCCAATTCCTTCATCTCATCTTTTATGTTCCACAAAACTTCATACAAATTTTTTCCTCAATTTTTATTTTCTTTCTCTCTCTAAAAACACACACTTTCTCTCTCTAAACCTTTTTACTTCAGTTTCCATGGCTTCTTCTCATTCTTAGTAATCCCTCACATTCATCTCCTTTCATTTTTTTTGATCCTCTAATTTCATTGATTTTTCCTTTTTTTTTGTTTTTTGCTGTTAATTGATTTAGGGTTTTATTAATTTGATTGCAATTCTAATAAAGTTTGAATCTTTTGTGTAATTTGATCATCTGGGTTTGATTTGTTTGATTTTAATTTTCATAAAGTGTATATCTTTTGTGTAATTTGATCATTTGAGTATATTGGGTTTGTTTCAATTTCAAATTTTAATTTCTTAAATTTATTTGTTTTTTTGTTGTTAAATTGATTTAGGATTTGATTAAATTAATTGTAATTCTCATAAATTTTGAATCATTTGTGTAGTTTTTTGCTGTTAAATTGATGTTAGATTGGTTTAATTTATTAGGGTTTTTATAATTTTTGAATGTGTGTGTGATTTGATCATTTTAAATGATTGATTTTCTTATTATTTTTTTATTATTTTCGTTGATGTGATTTGGGGTTGATTTATTTAATTAGGGTTCTTATAAAGTTTTAATCTTTGTGTAATTTGATCATCTGGGTATATTTTATTTGTTTTAATTTCAAATTTGCTTTTTTTTTTTATGCCTAGATTTGTCGTTTTTATATTTTTTTATGTTATTTTTTTGAAGCAATTAATTATGCATTAATATTTGTGTTTTTATTTCATTGAATTAAAATCTGGATAATTTTCCCCCAATTTTAGACCTTACAAAGTTACAATCAATCAGTATTTAGAAATGTGTGATTTTTTTCCCGTGTAAATGATACTCCGTATGATTTTTGGTAAAATTAAGTAACAAATTTTGTCATTTTAATTTTTTTAATTGTGTTGTGTTCTTCTTCAATTTGATTGTATTTTTGTTAAGTAAAATTTGAAAAAATTGGGAAAGAATTCCCTTTTCGTTGTCGTAGTTGAAATTAAAATTCTAATTTGTTGATGCAGAATAAATTTAGTTGATTGGGGATTGTGGTGGAAACTGAGAAGGGTTAGAAATTGTTGGAAGAATAGAATTTAGAGGGAAGTTGTATGATGTCTAGTAGGGGTGGGAATACACATTGGTGTTACCAATGTAGACAGCCGATACGTCCTCGAAGTCGAGGCACCGTGTGTCCTTATTGCGACGGAGGGTTTGTGCAAGAGTTACAAGAATTAAGCGGTGATAGTGGTGGTGGTAATGATGGGAGTGTTGGTGGTGGTGGTGGTGGTGGTGGTGGTGTTAGTGGTGGTTTTGGTTCTTTTGGTCATAGAGAAGGTCCCGATCAATTGTTTGGAATTATGGAAGCGTTAGACTCATTGATGCTTCGTAGTAACCCGGAGCATAGGGTTGGACTAATGGAAGCTTTGGATACTTTTATGGGCCAAAGGAGAAGGTACGGAATGGATGATCGGAGTCCTTGGTTGATTTTTCAAGGGCAAGTGCCCGGTAGGATGCCTAGAGGTAGCGGGTTTGAGATGTTTTTCAATGGAAACCACCCGGGAATTCGAGGTAATAATGGAGACGTCTTTGTTGGGCCCGGCCTACAAGAGTTTATAGAGCAGCTTATGGTGGAACGGCAAGGCCCTCCACCGGCTCCTCGTTCTGCAATTGACGGAATGCCCACTGTCAAAATAACCCGGGCACGTCTTCAGACGGATTCACACTGCCCCGTTTGTAAAGATCAGTTTGAGTTGGGCTCGGAAGCAAGGCAAATGCCATGCAACCATATATACCACTCTGATTGCATCGTCCCTTGGTTGGTCCAGCACAACTCGTGTCCTGTTTGTCGCCAAGAAATGGGCCCAAACACATCTACCTCTGGTCGTAACCCGAGTACTGTTAGCAGAAATGCCAGCGGTAGCAATTCAAGAGGGAGGGAGAGCAGCGATCAGAACTCAGGAAGGAGGAACCCGTTCTCGTTCTTATGGCCCTTTCGCTCATCAAATACCAACAGCAACCGAGAATACGTTGAAACAAGACGGAGCAACCCAGCTACAAGCACGAGTACAAGAACAAGCACAGCCCATGGAGAGAATCACGAAATGAACTACTCTGGTTGGCCTTTCGATTACTAGACCGTGTTTTTCCGTATGAGCTCAGTGTTTGCTTGAATTCTCATCTTTTGTTGCATGTGGCAAGTGATCAAATTTCGCACAGTAAATTGAACTTGGTAAATATGTTTGGAGTGAGCTAAAATGCTGTTTTTTCCTCTTTTTTCTGGTGTTTTGGTCACAAGTTTTACAGGTTTATGAGATATCTTTCTTCAGATATGATGTAGATATATGTTTATTACTTCTGTTGCTGCACATTCTTCAAAACCGTTTCAGTCCAGGTTCGGGTTATGGACAACCCCTCTCCATTTTGCTCAACTAGCGTACTCGTCTTTTCTCCTCATTGAAAAGTGTCTGAGTGGATTATGTTGTTGCTATTTAGTTTTCTCGATTCTTGTACTGTGTAAGAATGTCTTTTGTAGTCATATCAGCCTGGTTACCCGTATGATTAAGCACAAATTCTCGTATGAAACAAGCCTCACAGTGAGGCGATCTTGTGTGAACTAAAAATGAAAACAAAGCATGCGCTTCATATCTAACTACGCGTTGTTTATACCGATTGCGATGAAATAATTGCTGGCAAACACAACACTACATCAGGGCCGGAAATACGCAACCTTACCCCTATATAACACATTACCAGGGTGCCAGTCAGATATCCCGAAGGATGACAGGTATCCTCCACGCCTTATTGTCCAGGGAGTCAAACCCGAGACCTCAAGGACGAGGTCGTGTCGTTGCTCCACTGGACTCAAGCGCTTTGGTTATATATAATATATATATATTGTCCTCAAATGATCTGTAAAAAAACGTTATATTGTCCTCAAGCGATCAGTAAAAAAACCTTTGCGTTGAACATTTCGTAGAGCAACAGTTACTTCACGATAAAATGAAACAACAGCAATTCCGTTTACTCCACTGAATGTCTGAATCTGATAATATGACAAACATAACAATCTAGATCATAGTAGATTAGTAGTTGAAGAACTGTGTCAGATAGTCCACAGGTACATGGGACATATAATTGATAGCCAGCAGAGTTTAATGCAGATCAATGTCTGTTAAGATCACCAATAAGTGTGTACACAGAAGCTACCACATGGAGGGTCCTAATGTCTGACACTCTGTACATATCAACTGAGGGTAATTTCTGAGGTTAAAATTATTCTCGGGACAATTGAAGGCTTTCAAGCATCCTTCGAGTAAGTCTTGTGAAAGACCGTCTTACAATTTCAAATTATAAGATCTGTAATAAATAGGTCGTTAGAGTGTTATTAGCAAATGGTCGTACACATTTTCATTGTGCAAGGGGACCGTCTTTTTTATACTACAGTAGTACAGTGGCATCCTAAGCTGCTGCAGTTTCAGCCACTGGTTGATATCATGCCTATTTGATCACACTTTTTGGCCCTTCAACCTGTCATGCAGAAGTACTGATCCAAGAAGTTTCACTTAGAGCAGTTGGCTGTACGTTGTTATGTGTGGCTAAAGTTGCTGAGTATTTCTGACAGTATCACCCAGCCCGCACCAGTGATGACTAAGGAAAGAGTGAGTTTTCCTCCGGGAATCAATTGGGGAACTTTTGGAATGTCTGGTGAAGTTAAGTAGCGGTCGGACCAGGACATCGCTCCTGGCAGAACTCCAAACAGCACCAACACTGCAGATTTCAGAACTACTTAACTTAAAGATCGAGTGGCAATTGATGCTCCACAATATAAGAAGCACATTCAAATTATCGCGACATTTTGTTTGGTACCATCAATATCTCGAAAAATCCAGACAATAGGGAATATGATTCCATTTAACACACATAGTTGAACACACATATATAGGATACAAATTCATTCATAACAAGAATACGGTTCGAGTAGTCACAGAAAGGGAAAAATGTATTGAAAAAGTGATACCTCCATATGTTCCAGCAAAATCTAGTGCCTTGAAGAAAATCTCGGGGTCTAAAAGCGAAAGAAGCAATGGCGGAAACAAAGTTATCACATATGGAAGTGGCTTGCTTTGTCCTGTAGGTAGTTTCAGCACTGCACATAAAATGTCACAACAGTTCATGCCCTTACTAACTTATATTCTGCAAAAAAAACATGTTTATGCGTGATCTCTGATTTGTTGTTTCACGTTAAAAGATGGAAATGCATGGTAGAAAACCCATGAATATGACCACAACAGAGTAAAGGTTGCACAAAAAATCAAAAGGCATTTCATACTTAAGACTTCAGATTATCATAAAGCTTAGCTGGTGAGGACATAAATGAAATTATGAAGGAGAAATGTTTACAGTCAGCTAGGAAGTCAGCGAGTCCTAGGACGAACCCAATGTATGATGTTCCGATTGCAAGGAGTGAAAAGGTCTCTACAATTGGCTGAAACGAATAATCATCGTGTCAAATACCATATCAATAATTATCGACAATTTTCTTGATGAGTCATCGATAGGGTTTATATGCATCACATTGCCCTACTCACTGTAGGCGTGGGCCGTCAAGGCACAAATTCCAAGGTAGCGTGTCTTTCAGGTACCAAGTTATTGTTGTTATTCTTAATTCATACATGTAAACATAGCTACAACTCACGTACTCACCCCAACTACTCCGTTACTCGATCGTAGCTGTTGTAAGGGATCAACAATCTTTCCAACGTCTGAATCAAGATTAGTGATTGTACCAAGAATTACACCATTCCAAACGAGAAACAACACCAGAGGAATGCTTGTCCCTAGAATTACTGCTGTTCTGCAAAAGAAGTAGGTTAATTCTTAACCCGGAAGCACTGACACATGAATAGCATTAACATGCGATAACGATGAGGATGTGGACGAGGACGACTATATGTAGGCAAGCAGGGTTAGTTTTAAAACTTTCAATGACAAGTTCACCTCACTTTTGACCGGTCACCCTCCAGATTTGTGCAAAGAACAGGCACAACATTCTGACCAAAACAAAGAATAACTTAACATTAGTTAATTGATATGACTAAGCAAAGCTTCATTTCATATTAAACTCGAACGAGACAGCTCAATTTACTTGGTAGACAAATGCAAGGGCTATGACAGGTATACTTGAAGGAACTGCTTCAAAGTTTGCTTTCAGAAGGGCTTCCAAATGCAGGTCTCCACTTGCTACGACCTGTAAATTATAGTCCAAGTGAAATATGCAAGTTATTGTTCTTCGCTAACCCTTTGTAAGTATACAATATTAGAAAGGAGGTGGAAACTTACTGCTTAGACATACATTGTAGAGACATATAGTGCATCAAGACAAAAACTTACCACAAGAGCCGTAAATGAGGTGATGATCCCAAGTACTAGAACTCCATTAACGGCGCCAATAAACCGCTGACTGGAAAAAAGGACAGATTTAAGGTTTTGAGTATTTAAGACACAAAGTAGCACTAGTAAGTTCGCGTTGACGTTTTAATTTTTATGCCAAATAATTATAACTTGACAAAGAAAGACCATAAATTAACATTTTGTACCCTCGAATCCTTGATAATAGAGCAAAGGGTCGAGGTCGGACTCACCTTCCAAAGTAGCATAATGCACCAAAGACCAGTGAAAATATTGTACCGCTTTCCCATCTGTTGCAAGGGATACTACCATCAACGACATCATACACCAGATCAAGTAAATGAATTACATCCATAAGTGCTGTTTCACTGATTAGGGGCAAGGTAATTCTAAAAGCAGAATTAATATCATGCATGTCAGAGAATCATAGCTCATACAGTGGAATACCAAGGTAGTTTGTGATAATCTCTGAAGATCGAGCTATATACGCAACTAAGAGGGCATAATGTATGAAAATGTATGTCCAACTGCAAGGCTTAAGAAAGAACAGAATTAGTTAAAGCAACACCTATTTAAGTTTCATGAAGTTGAATTAAATTTCTTTTCTCAAGTTAACTTTAGCGATGAGAACCGAGCATTGCAGAAACAGAGTAATGCAGTAAGCTTACCAAGTAATTTGGACTCCTACAGATCCTAAGGTTCTCCTTGCCATGGAGACCTGATATCAGTTGCCACGTATATGGACTACGTATCAGTTTAACGTTAACAAATGGTCACCACAATCAACTTTAGGCGAAACAATAATATGCTTGCTTTTTTCCTGAATAAACATGATGCAAAAGTGAGTAGTAAGTACTTAGTACAAAGAGAGTTACCAAAGAGACGCCACCAGAACCTAGCTCGCACATTGTGTTCAGATTCACTTCAGCAACAAGCAAGCCAGTCACAACCTGCATAGTTCATTGTATGAGTTGGTTTTGATACATGATCAACTTCACAGCTAAAATAGAAACGTAAAGGTATTACTCCATAAGGAAGAAAAAAAATTGAATAGGGTCATTACCATATATGCCCAACATCCGATACAGGCCACTGCAGAGGCGAGAAACCCGGATTCTTGAGTCACGGCAGGAATAGCCAAAATCCCTGCACCAACCTGTAAATGATTTTTTTGCCAGACATGTTTTAGCCACTTAGCTCGAATGAATGCTACACAATAAAGTGAAAAGAAGTCAACCAAAAACCAAAGCATGAATATTAGAAAGGCGTATAATTGTATTTGTTAGGCGACAAAACACCAGTGAGAATCCAGTGTACAGAAGTCCAAGTGATGTCATTCTGTTCTTCCATCCCCGCAACAATTGGTGTAGCCCAACTAAACATATACATAAAAACTTGCCTACTCCATCGTCTGACACTGGAGAACTGGCTTAAGCATGCACGCTCTCCCTTATGTGCGAGTCCACCTCCTCCCTAAAGCTAAAAGTGCACTTTCAAACACCTTACATTCCCTTTAAATTTAGCATGCAATTTTTTCCAATTAGAGATAAATTCATCACACCAATGATCTAATCCTACCAAGTACTGCCCCATTACAAGCTCGATCAACGACATTCCACAATTTTCTCTGGCTTTGATTCGAGCAAAGCATCCCCTTAAAATCTATATGGACATGCATGGCAATAAGAGGATGCACTAAATTGTCAAATCAGTATTTCAAATCAGTAGTTCGAGATTCGTGATTCTACATTGTCGCTTTGATTCAAGCAAAGCATCCACTTAAATTCATTTTTGGTTTTCCATATGTATCGTAAGTGTTGCTTGACTTTCCATTAATGAATTCGTCTACTTACCAAAATACATTAGTTAACAACTATCACACACTCAGGTAACAATTTCTAAAAGCTTAGCTTGAATTCCCACTAATTCTTCCATTTTTGTACATTTATCCAAAATCCCCTCACAAAAAAGGTCAAACGTAAAGAACTAGACCAATCCGTACCGTAGTTCCTGCCACAAGAAAGATTGAACTGCTAAGACTACCTGCCAACATAAACAACCAAAAATCATCACACAAATTCCTCACAAAAAAAAAAACTAACTTAACTTTAACCCACATAAGAAAAAGTCCAAAGATAAGATATTTACCAGGTTCATGCTTCAAAGAAGATTGGTTAAGATTAGAAAACAACTTCTTAAACTCAAATTCCTCAACTTTTTTCATCAAAACCATCTCCTTTTCATCCTCTTTTTTGGGTGATTTCTGGGTAATTTCACTTTGGTTTTTCAAAGAACATATTTTGGTGCAATTTCTGAGGTTCTTACACAAATGGGTAGTAGAAAAATGCTGAATTTTACATGAATGTAAAAATGGTTTAATGCTGCAAAATCTATTAACACAAGAGTTATGGTGAAGAACATTATTAAGTGACAACATAGTAAATAT